>JAMALC010000333.1:0-13186 GCA_023628275.1 Rhodotorula sp. M30-05A-2 | reverse complement strand
GACCTTGAACAGGCTCGACAAGGCCGGCGAGAGGAGTTGATGAACGACTTGGCGGCCGACGAGGCCGACGCCGACGACGGCGACAGAGCAGGCAGACACTGCAATAGGGGTGTTTTCACTCGGTCAGTTGCGCGCGCTCGTCTCGGCCAACCAGAGTGTACTCACTGTTGGAGCGAGGGTGTCGGAAGAAGAGAAGGAAGCGACGACTTTTCTTTCCAACGGCGATACAAGGCGGACTTGCCAGAGGCTTACAGCTCCGGAACTCTTTTCCTGTTTCCCTATGACGATCGACTCTCAGGATACAAACAATGCGAGCAAGCAATAGATGGGCACGCGCGCGAGAGAGAGAGAGAGAGAGAGAGAGAGAAACGACAATGCGATTGCGTGAGGAAAACAAGACCTAGGGATACAGGAAGAATACAGGACGCTCTTGGCCGAGACTCGGAGAGGTCAGCCGCGTCTCAGGTCGGAGAGCCGAGTCGTTCTATTTCGACTCTGGTGTCCGGAACGCCTCTGCGAGTTGGAGGTAGTAGTGGCCGTCAAAGCCGTTCGGGCCGTACAGTCCCCCGCGGCGCGAGTGCGGGTCCGGCTTGGTCTCGGCGGGTGGCCAGTTGCTTGCGCGGGCGGCGTCGACGTCGACCATCTTGCTGACGTACGGCTTGAGCTGCAACAGTCGGGAGTGGTGACCGGGGGTCAGTCCACGAGTCTCGTTGCTTGAACCGTCGCGCCTTTTCTAGTCAAGTTGATTTGCTTAGGGGTCCCCGAGCGGTCGGTGTTGTAGAACTGACAGAACGAGCAGACTCTAGGGAAAAAAAGCGAGACTCACGTCGGACGAGTCGAGCCCTTGGGGGACGACAAAGGTGCGCATGCGCTCGCGCATGAGGATGTAAGGGGCCTTTGACCCTGCCGCGTAGCGACCTTGTCGTTTCGGACCGAGGCCGGGCATGCTTCCGGTACCTGCGAGTGTGTGCGCGTGGTCAGTTGCAGGGTCCTGGCTTCGGGGGCAGGAGAGGGGTTGTGACCTTTGTAGAACTCTTTGTTGCCCTGCTTCGAGGTGAGGGGAGCCCTCGAGGCCTTGCTCAACGCAGCCAGAGTCGCACGCATAGTCTCACTCGGGTGTACGGGAGTGGAGCCGAGAGAGAGAGAGGCGACGTGACCCAGTCTCGCCTCTCACCGCCTGCCCACCGCGAGCAGATCAGTCTAAAGGGACAGCCGCAGAGTACAGAGCATAGGCTCAGCCCGAACTACGCCCTACCTCGCAACCGACTCGGCCGGAGACTCTTTGCTCGCAACTCGTCCACGTCCCTCTCCCTCTCTCTCTGCCCCGTCACCCACCCTCTCGCATGGCGGCAGGACAGCGCGCGTTCGACTTTGAGGACGTCGAGGACCGCGATGGCGTCCGCCTCTCGTGGAACGTCTGGGCCGGCAGCCGCATCGAGGCGACCCGGACCGTCGTCCCCATCGGCGCCCTCTACACGCCCCTCAAGGACCGCCAGGACTTGCCCCCCGTCCTGTACGAGCCCGTCACCTGCAAGGCCCCGTGCAGGGCCATCCTCAACCCGTACTGCCAGATCGACGTCCGCGGCAAGCTCTGGATCTGCCCCTTTTGCCTCCAGCGGAACGCGTTTCCGCCCCACTACAAAGACATCTCGCAGAACAACCTGCCCGCCGAGTTGTTGCCCAAGTACACCACCATCGAGTACACCCTCTCGCGCCCCGCCCAGATCCCCCCCATCTTTCTCTTTGTCGTCGACACGTGCCTCGACGACGACGACCTCAAGGCCCTCAAGGAGGCCATCATCGTCTCGCTCAGCCTCCTCCCGCAGAACGCCCTCGTCGGCCTCATCACCTACGGCACCATGACCCAGGTCCACGAACTCGGCTACGTCGACTGCCCGAAATCGTTCGTCTTCCGCGGCACGAAAGAGTACACGACCAAATCCGTCATGGAGATGCTCGGGCTCGCCCCGCGCGCCCGCCAGGGCGGTCCGGGCGCACCCGGAGCGGCGCCCAACGTGCCCCCGCCCGCTCTCTCGGGCGCCGCGCGGTTCCTCCTCCCCGTCGCCCAGTGCGAGTACGGCCTGACTTCGGTCCTCGAAGCGCTCCAAAAGGACCCGTGGCCCGTCGCGTCGGACCGGCGCGCGCAGCGCTGCACCGGCGTCGCCATGAGCGTCGCCGTCGGGTTGCTCGAGACCACCTTCCCCAACACCGGCGCGCGCATCATGCTCTTTGCAGGCGGCCCCGCGACCGAAGGGCCCGGCATGGTCGTCGGCGTCGAACTGAGGGAACCGATCCGCTCGCACCACGACATTGAGCGCGACAACGTCAAGTATTTCAAGCGCGCTTCCAAGGTGAGAGAACCCGGTACACGTCTCCCCGCGAAGAGGCAGCGAAATGGAAGCTGAACTCTTCCCTCCCCTGACGCGCAGTTTTACGAGGCGCTGGCGCGACGAGCGGCGCAGAACGGGCACGCGATCGACTTGTTCATCGGCTGTCTCGACCAGGTCGGACTGCACGAGATGAAGACCCTCGCCAACTACACCAACGGGTACATGATCCTCGCCGACTCGTTCAACATGTCGCTCTTCAAGCAGTCGTTCCACCGCGTGTTTGCCAAGGACGAGCAAGGGCACTTGCAGATGGGCTTCAACGCGACGTTTGATGTCCAGGTGCGCTGTCCCGAAAGAGAGGCTGGTCCTCTGGTCAAAGAAGTCACTCACTGACAAAGACTTGTTCTCGCCCCTCCCTTGCGCAGACGACCAAGGAGCTCAAGGTCTCGGGGTTGATCGGGCACGCCATCTCGGCCAACAAAAAGTCGGCCTGGGTCGGCGAGACCGAGATCGGCATCGGACAAACGTCGGCGTGGAAGATCTGCTCGCTCTCGCCCCGGACTGCCAACGCCGTCTACTTTGAAGTCGTGACCCCGGCCGGCCAGCCCCTCGCCCCGGGCGCGCGCGGCATGATCCAGTTCGTGACCCACTACCAGCACTCGTCGGGGACGTACCGCCTCCGGGTGACGACGATCGCGCGCAATTTCGCCGAACCGGGCAACCCGGCCATCTCGGACAACTTTGACCAGGAAGCCGCCGCCGTCTTGATGGCCCGGATCGCAGTCTACAAAGCCGAGATCGACGACAGTCCGGACGTCCTCCGCTGGCTCGACCGCATGCTGATCCGCCTCTGTCAAAAGTTTGCCGAGTACCGCAAGGACGACCCGTCGTCGTTCCGCCTCAACGACAACTTTATGATCTACCCGCAATTCATGTTCCACCTGCGACGGAGTCAGTTCCTCCAAGTGTTCAACAACTCGCCCGACGAGACGGCGTACTACCGGTTCGTTTCCCTGCTTCCTCTCGTTTGCGTGTTTTCCCGAGCCCAAAACTGACACCCCCAACCCGAAACAGGCATGTCCTCAACTCGGAAGATGTCAACAACTCGCTCGTCATGATCCAGCCGACGCTCATGTCCTACGCGCTGGAGCAACCCGCCGAAGCCGTCCTGCTCGACTCTGTCTCGATCCAGCCGGACCGGATCCTCCTCCTCGACACGTTCTTCCACATCCTGATCTTTCACGGAGACACGATCGCGCAGTGGCGCAAGGCGGGCTACCACGAGCAGGAAGGGTACGAGAACCTCGCCCAGTTGCTCGAGGCGCCCAAGGAGGACGCGCAGGACTTGCTGCTCGACCGGTTCCCGATCCCGCGATACGTTCTCTGCGACCAGGGCGGGTCGCAAGCCCGTTTCCTCCTGTCAAAGTTGAACCCGTCGACGACGCACGCAACGCTCGGACGTGAGTCCCTTTCGCGGGCAGTCTGTGAAGAGGTCGATGAGAGGAGAAGCTGACTCCCGGATATATGTTCTCTCCCGCGCAGAGTACGGTCAACAACCAGGCGGCGGAATCGTCTACACCGACGATGTCTCTTTGCAGGTGTTCTGTGCGTCTCACGACTGATCACCAGCGACCGCCGGCACGCGAGCTGACCTATCGACTCTTACCTCGTGCAGTGGAGCACCTCAAGAAGCTCGCCGTCACTGGCTCAAGCTAGACGAGAGATTGTTGTGTGTGTGTGCCTGTGCAGAGTGGTCCCTTTTCCTTGTCGAGCGTCCAGTAGTTGTTCCATACCCCCCCACCCCGGCGAACGAAAAGGAGATTGTTCTCCTTGTACAAGTTTTCCACCACCATGTTCCTGCTACTGTCCTCGATCACGTGGAGTCTCGCCAGAGATGGGTGCGCATGGATGCTGCGACCGCGACCGGGACGTTCCAGGCCGGATCGAGGCGCCGGAGATCGAGTGCGCGGTCTTTGACGGCTCCAAGCGAAAGTGCGGCCAGCGAGAGATAGGTATGGTACACGTCTATCGCGGAATACTTTGTCAAACTCCGCCCCTGCCGGGTCGTAACTCTTTCTCGGCAGCCACTCACCTGGAAGGGCCTTCTGTTCTCGCGCGATACCGCCAAAGACCGGATGTTGACACGAGAGCAGCCATGCTCGATCAAGTCGAGGGTCGACGAGATCCGGAAGAGTCAATTTAGGCGAGATGGCCGGGATCAGAATCTGCGGCGGGCGGGCAAAAACGGCCAAGAGTGAGCAAGCAAGCAAGTCCGGTCAGGAAGCGGATGGGACCGGTCTGAACCAGCAGAAAATCGCGAGAGGGGACGCGGGACGCACCGTCATCGCGGCAGTATTCCAAAAGCTGTAACAGGCATCGGTCGGTTTGTTCGCCCGACCCTGGAAGCCGGCCACATCGACGGACGTTCTCGTACGAGGATGTGAACCTGCTGCTGCGGCAGCGGATGTCGGTATAGGTGCAACGGCAGGAACCGCACCGGGTGATGCTGCTTCTACGGATGTGATTCCCTCTGTCTCCGAATCCGAGTCGGCTTCCGACGGCGAAGGTGGCGGCGGTTGGACCTGTCGGTCGACGAGCCAACGCAAGAGATCGTCCGGCTCGGGAATGGTGTGGAGTCGGGATGCGAGAGAGTAGGCTGCGATGGCACAGTAGGTAGGACCCGCTGTGAATGTGGTGTATGAGCTCCGGGGCTATCGCACTGCTCTCGCTTAGGGAGGCGAGTCTCACCGTTGGCTTCGAGACCGGGTCTTTGAGCATAAGCGCCTTCGTAGCTCTGCAGGAAGCGCGATCAGAGGACTCTCGACGGCATAGATTTTGGTAACCGGTACGCACTCGGCAGCACTCGAGGAAAGCGAGGCCTTGGTCGACGTTGATAAAGTCCCACTCGTCCAGCATGGAAGCGACCGCAAAGGCAGAGTAAGATGACCGCGGGTCGCCGGGCTCCTCGCAGCCCGGAAACTGTGAGAAGCTGTGGCGGAACGGGAAGCATGAGCAACGCATTTTGTCTCGTGTAGCGAATTGGGTTCAGAAAGGGGGTGCAGCACCCACGATCCGTCTTCGTTTTGGCATTCGCCGAGGAAGCGCTTCAAGCCTGTCCGGTCGAGGCGGCTATAGTCGTCGCCGAGCAGTCCGAGCACACAAAGAGCGGTATAAGTCTGGATGACGTTGGCAGGGTCGGTCGTAAACGCTTGCTCTGCCGAGAGTCCGGCCGCCGCGAGCGAATTAGAGCCTCGGAAGCCGCCGGCGGGCATTTGCAGCTCGTACACCCAGTCGCGGAATCCTTGGATCTGCACTGGCTTGAGCATGACTTCGAGTGCCGAGAGTGACTCGTCGGTAGAGGCGACGGCGGACGAGGGCAAGAGGGCGAGCGAGGCGAGGCAAAAGTACGCCAACGTCATCCTGCAGGACCGCCAAGAGTTACCAGGTTAGTACCGGCGGATCCAAGAGAGGAGCTTTGTGGCCTCGATTCACGGGCTCTGGCACGTACCGGTTGTTGTCCTCTGCCTGGTACGGCGTCGGAAGGTATTTCGCATGACGGAGCGAAAAGAGGATGTGCTGCTTGACGAGGAACGCAGCGGATCCCTGTCCGGGCAATTCAGCTGACCGTGACATGTCGATGAGATGCTCCTGTCCTCGGATTCGGCTCTACGAAGCTGGTCGAGGTAACAAGTCGGTGGGCAAGAGTCGAGATGAGGTTTGGGTTGGTCTCGTTCCATCGCCTTTCGTAGCTTGATCCGGCTCATAGACTGCTTGAGACTCTACCGGAGTGTTATCCTAGTCCGGCCAGTCGCTCGAAACACCGCCCGAACGCCCGCTTTCACCGTCGACCTCGCTCAAGCACCTTTTTCACCTTCCCGGCGATGGCGGGTCTCTTGCGGGCTTACAACTCGGCGCTGTGAGTCCAGATTAGTCGGCTCAATATGATGCTTTACTGACTGTGCGTGCTACAGGGTCCGGCGGCCCTATGCGACCGGTATGGTCTCAGCCGGTGCGCTCTCGATTTCACCGAAAAATTCGGCTCATGCGCATCCCCCTCAGCCGAAGCGCTTATTCCGGGTCCGCTTGCCTTGCAGCCGTCTTGTTCGGCGCCGGCGACGTTCTCGCGCAGCAGGGAATCGAGAAGAAGGGCGCGAATCATGATGTGAGTTCACAAGCAGTTATAGCGCACACTCGTTTTCGCGGGTCATGCCGCTGACCGTGCAGCCTGCGCCGATCAGATCATGCGAACGGTCCGGCTATCCGCATACGGTGGTGCGTACAGTGACTCGTGCCGAGGGTGCACCTGTGTCGCGGCTGACGAGGCGACGGACTCTCTTACGTCTCGACAGGATTGATCTTTGCGCCTCTGATCACCCGCGTGTACGGCGGCATCGACCGGATCCGCTTCTCTTCCAAAGTCACCAGTAAGGAATCGAGAAAGCCGGGATCTTTCTTGCTTGCCAGAGAGCTTGTTTTGACGTCCACACTTGAACAACAGCCACGGTCGCCCGCGTCGCCGTCGACCAGTTTGTCCTGACGCCCTGCGTCCTCTCGCTCTTCTTCACGTGCCAGTCGCTGCTCGAGGGTAAAGGCTTCGGCGAGGCGAAGCGACGGATCGAGACGAGCTGGTGGCCGACCATCCAGCGCAACTGGTCGCTCTGGATTCCCGTCCAGGCCATCAACTTCTCGATCGTTCCCCTCCATTACCGCGTGAGTGTTCTCGCCGTTCTCCTGCAGATGACGAACTGGACGACGCTGTACTGATGCATGTGCTTTGAAGCTCTTGGTTGTCAACTTTACGAGTCTCTTCTGGAACGCGTACCTCTCGTACGCGAACGCCCAGCAGGGCACTCCGGCCGAAGCCGCCATCAAGGACGTCATGGGCGAGGTCGCGTAAATCTCCTTCTCAGCCTGTTCCTCCTTTAGATCTCTCATAGAATATGGAACTTTCATTCTCATCAAGCGCTGGTTAGGGTTCCGACGTGTGGCTTCGCCGCCGTCCAGCGAATAAAGAGCTCTCGCTGCAAGAGATGTGCGTGCGTGGCTACATGTACTGCTACAACAACACCCGAGTCCCGGACAGAATGGATAGCTTAGCTTGGGGGCTCAAATCTCGGCCCCGTTCTTCTCCTCCTCCTCCTCCTCCTCCTCCTCGAGTTCCACCGCCTCGGCCGCTTCTCTCTCGGCCGCACGCGCCCGCTCCACTTTGACGGTCTCTGCAAGTCGCTTAACGAGCGCCGCGACATTCTCGCGCCGTTTGGCGCTGACGGGGACGACCCAGATCGAGTCGTCGTCCGGGTTCCGGAACCCGGCTTGGATCTCTTCGCGTTCGATCTCCCGCACGTACGACACCAAGTCGGCCAACCGGGCGCGACCTTCCTCGGGGCTGAGTTGGTGTTGTTGCTCCTCGACGACCGCTTCGTCCGACTCGGGGCTGGAGGGCGCCGCCGGAGGAGGAGGAGCGGGGGTAAACATGTCGGCCTTGTTGGCGATGACGCCCTTGATCCGCCCGACGAGCGCCCCCTCTTCAAGGCCTTTCGCGCGCGCATACTCTCGCAACTCTTTCCGCAAGCTCCGGATCGCCTCCTTCGGGTCCTGCGTTGACGTCGCAGAGAGGTCGACGACGTACACCAGCGCCGAACAGCGCTCAATGTGCCGCAGGAAGGCGTGCCCGAGTCCGACGTTCAATGACGAATCGGCGACGAGGCCCGGGTTGTCTGTCATCGTGAACCGCATGACTTCGGTCCGCTCTGCTCCCCTCGTCGTCGTCGTCCCTCCCCCTCCTCCGAATTGCGCGCGCCGCTCCGCGCGGGAGAGGTGACGAGTCGCGGCCGAGTAGTATTCGGGCGAAGAGGGCGTGTCAGAAATTTCGGTGGAAGCGTCGCGGGTCGAGGCGGAGCGGGGACCGGAGAACGTCCCGTCGGACCAGAGGATGCAGGTGCCGTGATGAGGGTTCAGGGTTGTAAAGGCGTAGGAAGCGATCCGGGGCGTCGACGAGGTCAAGGCGCGCAAGAGAGTACTGCGCAACATGTGACAGTCAGGTCAGTTCAAACTCGAGGGCAAAAGACACCCGGTAGGAGATGGGGGGGGGGGGGGGGGGGGGGCACCCATGGCCGCGGTGGGGAAACCNGCGTTGGGCAAGCCGACGAGGCCGACTTCGCCGATCGATTTCACCTCGAGTTCGATCCGGATCGACTCGCCGCCGCCGCCACGGGTCGCATACTTGGGCGAGCGGTCTTCGTGACTGAGGAAGGAAGGGTTGCCGAGTCCCGGGTGGCCTCCGCGCGCGAGCAAGATGGGCGAGTCGAGCGGGGTCGGTTTCGACAAGTCGAGGTAGAGCGGCGGGTCCTCGTCCGCTCCCTCTTCCTCCCCGTTTGCTCCTCGTTTCCGACGTCGCTGCTTGCTGCCGCCACGACCGCGTTTCTTGGTTCCGGGCATGTCGATCTCGCGCTTCAAGAGCTGCGAGAGGAGTTGGTGCTCGGTTCGGAGGAAGTGCGGATGCCCTTCGAGTTCGGCGAGCGGGTACAGGACAAAGAGGGCCTTGCGCATCCGTTTCAGCGCCGCGAGCTTGTGTTCCTCGACCGGAACCTCGTCGACTTCTTGCCACCGTTCGACATCTTCCTCCGCGGTGCCAGCCCGTTCGGCTCGGTCTTTGCGCTTCTTCCACGCGTTCCAGCGCGCGTCCCGTTTCTCTGCTTCGTGGAGTCGGATGCGGTTCACTTCGTACGCCCACTCGAGGTCGAGTCGGTCTTGCTCGTCGCGTTCGAGATCCTCTTCGCTCTTGGTCTTGTCGGCGTTGTCCCTCTCTCGCACCTCACGGACAATGGTCCCGACAGGGACTCGCACGACGACGTCCTCGCCGCGTCTGCCCGCGAGCCAGGACCCCCCTCCGGGCATGCCAGCCCCGCCGCGGATGGTGCGCGGCAAGTGGGACAAGTTGCTGACGGTCGGGGTGGCGACGACATAGACGGAGCCGCCTTGGCCGCCTGGCCCGCCCGAGGGAGGACCCTTTGCGACAAACTTTTCGCGGTGAAAGGCGACGCCGCCTGGGCCTCCCCGGCCCGAGACGACGGTCAAGTTGAGCTGGTCGATAAAGTTGGATCCCTCCTGCAGGTGGGTGGTGGACGGGTCAGCTGGGATGTCTGGGGTGGCTATGGGTGAGCTGTGACGCACTGCTCTTCGTTTCCAGTCAGCTTTGGCCTTTGCCTTTGGCGACGCGTGAGGTTGAGCGGTGGCAGCAGTCGAGGGGGCGGCGGTGGCAGGAGGGGCGAGGGTGGATGCGCAGCGTGAGCTCAACGCTAGCCACGGTCTACTGCATGGCCGCAAGAGCATCTCCGCACTAGCCCTGCTGCGAGTGTCTCTGAGCGGGACAGTGCGAGTCAGTCGATCGCGAGGGCGAGACCCGTTCGAGGCGGTGCTGCTCTCCCTTTCCCTCGTACAGCGCACAGCGAGGATGGCAAAGGTAGAGAGAGCACTCAGACTAATATGTCAGACCGAGCTCACATCCGCCCCCGCAGGTCTACACCCTCGAGCAAGTCGCGCAGCACACCGACCCCGACACCGGAGTCTGGCTCGTCATCGACAACCAAGTCTACGACGTGTGAGGAGCTGCCCGTACAGAGCACTTGCAGTGCCGTGACTGACTCGCGCTCCTGCCCATCCAGCACCGACTTTCTCTCCCACCACCCAGGTCTGCCCCGCTTTCACTTTCACATGTCACCCCGGAGGCCACTCCCCTAAGTACTCCGCGCGCTGACACACACGTACACGCAGGTGGCAAGAAGGTCCTCCTCGCCCAGGCCGGCAAAGACGCGACCGAAAAGTTCTGGCAGTTCCACTCGAAACTCGTCCTCCAAGAGACGGCGAAACCTTACTGCATCGGACGCATCGGAGAGGGAGCCAACGCCGACGGTGTCGACTTTGAGGAGGCCGTCATTCACAAGATCGAAGACGACGACGGCGTAGTCTCTGCCGAGAACGGTGCCGCCGAACAAGGCGTCGAGCCCGAGGATTCCTCTTACTTCGGCGGTGCGTCTCTGCAGCGGCCCTCCCTCCCCCCCCCCTCCCTCGCTCTCGCAAGCAAGAGCGCTGACTGCGGCCCGCCCGTCACCGCACCAAATCCACGTAACAGACCTCGTTCCGTTCGGTGACCCGCAGTGGTACCAAGACTGGGCCTCGCCCTACTACAACGATTCGCACCGCAAAGTCCGCGCCGCCCTCCGCAAGTTCACCGACACGTACCTCACCCCGAACGCCCTCGCGTGGGACCAAGCGAAACAGATCCCCCCTGAAGAGTACAAGCGGATCGCCGATGCTGGGATCTTGGCCGGCGTCGCGGCGGGGTCGACGGGATGGCCGTCAGAATACGCAAAGGGGATTCCGGTCCCCGGGGGGATCAAGCCCGAAGAGTGGGACGCGTTCCACAACCTCATCGTGATCGAGTGAGTGTCTCTCTCGCGCGCATCCTTCTTGTGCAGGAGGGTGGAAGACGGATGGTCCTGATGGACTGGACTGACCCAACCCCCCCCTTTTTGGCGCCCGCGGCGAAAAGTGAGCTCTCTCGCTGCGGCAGCGGCGGGATCCTGTACGGCCTCCTCGGCGGTTTCGGCATCAGCGTCGGTCCGATCCTCCATTTCGGCTCGGACGAACTCCGGAAGCGGATCGTGCCCGCCCTCCTTCGCGGGGAGAAACGCTCCTGCCTCGCGATTACGGAACCCGAGGGGGGTTCGGACGTCGCCAACATCGTCACAGAGGCCAAGAAGTCAGAGGACGGCAAGCACTACATCGTCAACGGGTGCGTTCGTCGTCGTCGGTTGTCGTTCCTTCGTTCCAGTGGGGGGCGGGGGGCACACACCGGTCGCCCGCAAAACTGCTACTGACATGTCTATGGACCTTAAGGGTGAAGAAGTGGATAACTGGCGGTGTAAATTCCGACTACTTTGTCACGGCGGTCCGTACCGGCGGCAAAGGCATGGGCGGGATCTCGCTCGTCGTCGTCGAGCGCACCGAGGGGCTCGCGACGCGCCAGATGGACTGCATGGGCGTCTGGGCGAGCGGGACCACCTACGTCACGTACGAGGACGTGCGCGTCCCGGTCGAGAACGTCCTCGGGCGCGAGAACAAAGGGTTCCCGGTCATCATGGCCAACTTCAATGGCGAACGGGCCGGGATCGCGATTCAGGCGAACCGGTTCGCGCGCGTTTGCCTCGAGGAGAGCATGAGTGAGTTGTTGTGTGCATCACCATCGTGTCGAACTGCTTCACCGGACACTGATTCGCGAGAACGAACATTCCTCCAGAATACGCCAACAAGCGCAAGACGTTTGGCAAGAAACTGATTGACCACCCCGTCATTCGCGCAAAGGTGAGCTCCCTTGCGGCCCCTCCTGGCTACAGTGACTGACTTCATGTCCACGTTGTTACCCCACCCGCGGCGCAGCTGGCCTCCATGTCGCAGAGGGTCGAAGCGACCCACGCCTGGCTCGAATCGAGTACGCTACTTCCCTCTCTCGCTTCGCTATACGCCACGTCTTGATCATCATCACTGACGAGGAGCTACCCCTTCCTCTCGATAGTTGTCTACCAGACTACCAAGTTTGACGCCGACACGATCACGTTCCGTGGTGGAGGACAAATGGCTCTCCTGAAAGCGGCCGCCACCGGTAGGTCGTCTCCTCTCCTCTCCTCTCCTCTCTGCGCATCTTGTTTCTTCTCCGGAGAAGCGTCCGAGAAAGGTTTCCAGTGTTCTCACCATGACCGGTTCTTCTCTCCTTTCAACTCCACCCACCGCCACCCACCGCCACCGCCAGAAACTTTCGAGTTCTGCGCGCGCGAGGCGTGCCAGATCTTTGGTGGACTCGCTTACTCTCGTGGCGGACAAGGCGAAAAGATTGAACGCCTCTACCGCGACGCCAAGGCGTACAGGTGCGTCCGCGTTTCCCCCTCCCCCTCCTTCTTCTCGGTAAGGGGTCGATCCTCCAATGATGTTCAGTTTCTTCAATTGCCATCACGCAGCATCCCGGGCGGAAGCTTTGAGATCATGTTCGTCCTCGCGCGCTTTTCCCCTCTGGTTGTGGCTCACTGCAAGGCGGTCCACTGACCCGCTCGCGTCCGTCTTCCACAGGCAAGACCTCGGAATTCGCCAGAGCGTCAAGATTGCCGAGATTATGGGGTACGTCGAAGAGCGGGAGCTTATGAACTTGTGCTGAGAATGCTGACTTGGCTCGACATTGACAAACAGGGCCAAGCTCTGAGGCGATCGACGCCCGCGCGACGCCATCGCCTATCGCTTTTCAAGTCAATCTGTACCTCCCTTTCTTTCCCTTTCCTGTTGCCGTACATGTTTCCGATTTGTAGCCCTCATCCGTACCTTATCCCCCATTCCAGTGTGCCTTCCACTTCCGCCCGGCCCCTCTCATCTATCATCAAGCCGTGATCTTCCTGCTATTCTTCGATATTTCAGTACAAGTTGGGGAGCTATGGGAGGCGGGAGCAGGCTAAGTAACACTAAAAATGGAAGGAGGGGGTGAGTGGAGTGTAAGAAGGAGAGGGTGGGAAGAATCGCGCGCGAGAGCGAAGAAGTCTAGCAAAGCAGAGGGGAGGGGGAGCTGCGGGGACGAGGTGGAGCGCTTTTGAAAAGGAAGAGAAGAAGGACGACATGCTGATGCGAGCGGAGAGAGTGGGGGGGTGATAACGAATGCGATCAAGAGAGACACAAGAAAGGAGAAGAGAGCGACGACGAAAAGTGGGTATCAATCAACGCGAAAAACGCGAAAAACTGGTTTACTTCGACTCCTCCTCCTTGGGCGGCTCCGACGAGGACGACGAGTCCTTGTTGCGCTGCTCGTAGACCCTGCG
>JAMALC010000330.1:0-10267 GCA_023628275.1 Rhodotorula sp. M30-05A-2 | reverse complement strand
TCGATGCGCCCGTTGCTGCTCTCGCTCGTTCCGGGCAAGGAACCGCAAATCCAGCGACTGCGGCACATGCGCGAGACGCTCTCGAACGAGCTCAACGACCTCGTCGACGAACTCGCGCCGTCCATCTTTGAAGACTTCCAGGCGAACCGGATCGTCCCGTCCGCAGAAGCCAGCCCTCGTCGCGACTCTGCTCAAGGCAACTTCCTGCAGCACCCGCTCGGCTGGATCGACGAGTTCCTGTTCGGCTACGGATGGAGCAACAGTATGGCTCTGCCCGAGAACCGACGCGAGGCGCGCGCCGGCGGTGCCGAGAGCGACTTTGACGGCGGCTTTACGGACGGTCAGGGCGGCGGCAGCGGTTACGTCTCGGGTTATACGACCGAGGAGGCGCCCGACTATGACGAGGTCATCCACATCCTCAACCGCCAACAGGGTCACCCCGATTCGCCCGCCGCAGCACCCGGGGTTGCTCCGCTCAAACCGACCTTGTCGCGTCGCAACTCTCGTCAGCGGTCGCGCACCAACTTGAGCGCGATGAGTCCCGTGACGCCGACGACGTCTCTGCCGTCGGGGTCTTCGTCTGCGCTGCCGGAATCGGACGGCGTGCGGAAGCGATCTGGTGCGGGACAGCAGTAAGATCGATTTGGATGGACGGAAGACGACGACGGAAAGGAGACATTTTAGAGACTGTTTTTTGGTCATCGGTGCTACGAGGTCTGGCTTTCGGTGTAGACGAGTTCATCATCAGTGCACCCTAATTCTTGTACATCTTTCCCCTGACGCGATTTGATGATGCAGAGTATCTCTGATGCGCTCGAGGTGGGGCTGCGGGTCGGTCGACTTCTTGCTTCGAGTTGGCTAGCCACACATCAATTCGAAGGCTCTGAGCCCGGTCGACGAGGACGGCCTGACATCGGCTCTTACTCGCCTGCTGGCTCTTGTCGCACATCCGAACGTCGTCGGCCGTATCAGGACGACTTCATTCTCCCGCCAGCACCGCGAGACTCACTCCGCTCTCAGCTCACGAGTCAGAGCCGGAGAACCCACAGCTCAACTCGGATCACAGGATGCCAGAGCTTCCGGAGGTGGAAGCTGCGCGCAAGAGGCTGGAGGCGTGAGTCGAGGGTTGTCTCCCTTCTGAATCGCGAGAGTGACCGCCATAACACCATGCTCTCCCGTGCAGAGTCGCAAAAAACAAGCGCATTAAGACTGTGCATACGTGGGACGATTCGATTGTCTACTCCGGTACCACTCACGCCAATTTTGTGCGGCTTCTTTCCGAATCCTCCTCGACAATGCTACTCCGTTCTCAAGCAACCAGCTGCAGGACAACTTCGCTGACTGCTACAAACATACAGGCGACGGCCATTGATGGCAAAGAAGTGAAAGAGGTCCGAAGGTTGGGCAAGAACTTCTTCGTGCGCCATGATCCGGTCTCGAGTTCCTTCCGTTGCCGCCTCGACTGACCCGTTCACAAGCAGCTCGTGCTGTCGTCGCCACCGCATCCGATCTTCCACTTCGGAATGTCGGGCATGGCGCACGTCCGGGGCCAAGCATCTCCGGTCTACCGAGTACCGCGAGCAAAATCTCCCGGCACGGACGCCATCTGGCCGCCGGAAAAGTACTGCAAACTCGCCATCACCTTCGAAGGCGACGATGGAGAGATCGGCGAGTGGGCCTTCTGCGATCCTCGAAGGCTCGGTCGGATCAAGCTCGTCGATGCGGACGAGTCGGAACTTGCGAAAGTGCCGCCACTGGGCGACCTCGGCGCCGATCCTCTGCTCGCCATGCCTTCGATCGACACGCTTGCGGACGCCTTTGCGAAGCGTTCTGCGCCAATCAAGGCTGTGCTGCTCGACCAGAATGGGGTGAGGCAATTCCCATCCCTGTGTCCCTTTTTCACTTGCTCACCCTGGCCACTGAACTTCCCTACTTCACCGGCATCGCAGCCTCTGTGTGGCATCGGCAGTATGTGTATCGCTTTGATCCGGCTTTATATGGACACTTTGCTCAACTTGTGCCGCCACAGATTACATGGTCGACGAGATCCTCTACCAAGCAGCCATTGTGAGTCTCTTGCACGTCTCTTCCAGCTTGGCGCGTCTCCGGTATGGTACAGCCACTTGATTCATCAGAACTGACTAACATGCGAGCTCAGCATCCATCGCTCCCTGCCTCGTACATCGGACAACCCTCGCAACGCGATCTGCTCGCCGAACTGCACGCGCAGATTCGGGCAGTCACTGTCGCCACCGTTGCCGTCGACGCAGACGCCGAACGCTTTCCGGACAACTGGCTCTTCAAGTTTCGCTGGGGCAAGGGCAAAAAGAAAGGAAAGGAGGTGTTGTTCGTACTCGTGCGTCTCACTTCGTCCCACTTCGTCCCACTTCGAGTCTTCCGTTCACAGGTTTTTCAGAGCCTGACCCTTTTGATTCGTGAACAGCCTGACGGTTCGACTTCGAGTATTTCGCATTTGACCGTCGGGGGCCGCACTTCTGCTATCGTCGACAAGGTGCAGAAATTGCCGGAAGATCTCGACGCTTTCCTCGCCACCCCTAAACGTAGCCGGATCGCGGCGGGTCTCGATGGCGACAAGGCAGTTGACGCACAGCAGCTCGTCAGCGGCCCGGATCCGACAGCGCCGGGCAGCCCTCGGAAAAAGAGAAAACCTGGTCCCGTCGTGAGTTTGAGCCGCTTTCACGAGTTTCGTTTTCCCGCGTACTGATACCGGAGGAGATGGTAGACTTCGCCGCATTTCAAGAAAGCGAGGAAGGTCACGTAGTCATGCTTTCATGCAAAAGCCACGCGGTTTGTCAGCGATGCGAAAACTCGTGATTCGCTGCGGTTCAGATTCACAAATTTGCGATGCATAGGCGAGAATACGTGCGTCGGGAGTAAAGTCAAGCGTAAAATCCACCGCTCAAAGGCCGTTCCAAGACATGCCATCCCACATCCCAGTTCCACCTCCTGGTACGGCGCCCATAGAACCGGGCAAGCCTCCTGCGCCGAGTCCACCGAATCCTGCCAACCCCCAGTTTCCGTAGCCTTGGCTCCAGTCGTCGAGTGTGCCACCAAGAGCTGCCGTGAACGACGAAGCCGAAGCCGGTAGGTCGAACGCGAAATCGCCGGGCAAGAATTCAGGCGCAAGCGTCGCAAAGTCGGCTGCCGGCGCGAACGGGAACGGGAATCCGGCGCTTGGCCCGCCTGGCGTGGGGAAATAGTAGGCCGATGCGTCGCCGTGATCGATAGGAGTATCGTCGGTACCGGGCGTCTCGATTGACGGCGCCGAAGGGTTGACGAGATTGTTCAGTGTCGGCGCAGTTGTCCGCGAACTCTCCTTTGACGGCGCCGCAGAAGACGACGATTCTTTCCTCGTCGGCGCCTTTTCGCGCTTCTTCTTCGTCGGGGCAGAGGCTCTGCTTGCACCGGAAGACGCAGCGGCAGTGGCCTTTGAGGCGTTCGCAGCTGCGAGGCCCGGAGTCGGAGACTCGTTCGTCGTTGTAGGCGAGTGTACGTCGGCGTCGTCTTTGGCGCTCCGAAGGAGTTGCAGGACGCCTGCTCGGACCTTGAAGGGATCGGCATCGATGACGCCGCGCGCGAGGTTGAAGTACAGCAACTGGAGACCAGCCAGACTGTCGTACCAGCGCGAGGCGATTGGATCTGCGGCACTTCAGCGCGTCAGCTCTCTGTACGCATGCTTGTAGACACACGATACGAAACCCAAAGTCGCACAGATGTTGCGCAAGGCGGCGAGCACCTCGGCGTCTTGATTGAGGTAGTGCGTCGCGTCGATCGGGGTTGAACTCGACTGCGGCCAGTACTTGAGATGCGAATGAACTGTGCCCGCCGCGACGGCGGCAAATCCAGCGAACGGGTGCGTGAGGATGATCCCGTGCGAGACGATATGCGAGCAAACGTCCGAGATGACGTTGGCCGACTTGGCGGCCACGTCAAACGATTCCTGCCACCAGCCGGCGGGGACCACAGCGGCACCGTAGAGCGGCTCGCCGTCGACGGGACCGTTGGCAGCTTTGAAACCGGGCGGAGGCAGGAAGGGCAAGTAGTCGCGATGCAACTTTTGGCAAGGCGGAACGCAGCATGGTCAGTTCGGCTGTTTGGAAATGGTCACGCAGGAGGTTCCATTCGAAACTCACGACATGACGAGCCATGGCGTTGACGAGATGCAGCAGCGCAAAGTGTTTCGCGTCCTCGGGCACCAAGCAGTGCGCCGTCAAAGTCCGCTGCGAGTACTTGAGCTCCTCCGGCAACCTCGCCTCGAAATCGGTCAACTCTCGCGCGAGTTGCGCAAATGTCGACTGTTCCAACCAGGGCGGCCGCCGATCGACGTTGCGTCCGCCCGAGCCGATGTACGAAGCGACCTTGGACCAGATCTCGGCGATCCGGACCGTGTACCCGTACAGGTCAGCTTCGGGTTCTTCCGCCGCCGCTGGGGGCGGAGCTGGCGAAGGCGCCGAGATCCCGTGCGCTCCCGGACCGGAAGAGCGTCCGAGTTCCGAGACGGCCCACGAAGGTGGGTCGGGGTCGAACCGCGCGCCGACACTCTTGCGTCCGGCGAGGAAATCGCTATCCGGTCCGGGCATGCGCAGGCTCGCGATCCGGGGGACTTTCAAGCCGCAAGGGCGCTCGTTGCCGTCGCTGACTGTTCGGTCGAGGAGGAAGAGCGCCCAGAACGTGCGGCGTCGCGACTCGGCTCGGACTGGATCTTGCTGAGCGGCGGCAATCGCGCGACCGCGAGTCGACAAGGGGTTGTCGGGATCTGCGTGAGGAGTGAGCGCGTTTCAATATCGTTAGCCTTGCTAAAGAGTGCATGGGCGCGTGGGAGAAGATGCTCACCATCATACACGGGCACCTCGTCATCGAACCCGAGTCGCAACGTTTGTGCCATCCGGATCGCCGTGCCGATCTTGAGCCAGCCCGAATTGTCGCGTCCGGCGGTGAGCTCGTAGAACCCGAGCAGGAGATGACACTGGCACCGCATGAGCGAGATGGGCGTGTCGGCGGTCGGAGGCGGTGGCGCCGTCTGGCCCGGCGACGTTTCGGGGAGGGTGAGGAGGTGCGCCGCGAGTTGGGCATAGTGTTCGGCTGCGGCCGAGGGCGCGTTCGGGTGCAGGTCGCGCAATGGGGCGCAGAACCGAGCGGCGAGGGCGAGGATGCAGGCGAGGAGCTCTTTCGGCGCGCGGTCGTCGTTGATCTCGTTCGTCAGGCTCGGGCGGTGGATAAAGGGGAAGGTGTCGTAGCTGTGCAGATCTCGACGTGTGAGGGTGTAACTAAACCATGAGAAAATCGTCAATGTGACTCACTAGTGCGTGATGAAGGCGTCGAGGGCCTCCAACAGGATCTGAGCGCTGGGCAGCTCGGCTTCGAGGGTCGTAGCAGGTGCCGGCGCCACTCCCCATCCAGCCGCCGGTCCCGCCGATCTGCGTCCGGTGTTCGATCAATTTCAGCTGTGCGATACTATGAGTAAACCTCTGACTCCGGGAGGACGCACGCTAAGCCTCCGTTCTCTGCGGGATGGCCTTCGTAGACGCAAGGGAGCTTGCGCGCGGTGCAGAACCGACAAACGGGCCACTCTGCCGAGCAGCGGACTTTGCGTTTCCTGGAGTGGTGATCGGGGTCAGTGGCCAGTTGAGCGGGTTCTCCTTGAGGGGTCAAGAGCTGAAGTACCTGCAAGTCTTGCAAGCGATGCTGGCCCTCGCTCCGACCTTGACCTTTTTCTTCTGCTGCTTGTCGCCGACGCCGTTCGACTCGTCCGGAGCTGCCGAAGTCGAAGCCTGCAGGTTGCCATTCGTGTTGCCGTTGCCATTGCCGTGCGAGCCCGCTGCGCCTCCCAAGAGTGCCGCCGCCGCCTTGGCCTGCTGCTCCTCTATGCCGTCCATAGCGTCGGACGAGCTCCCTCGCCTTGCAGCATCTCTGTTGCCGTCGTCGTCATCGAGCGCCGCGTCGGTACTCGTTCGCCTCTTGCCTCCTCCCTGGTAGTTGCCGTCGGCGGCGGGAGCTGCAGCAGACGAGGATCCGGCGACCGGGGCGGGGGTGGCTTGAGGAGCCTCGGGGGTTTCAGACATGCTGGGTGTGCTTGTGCAAGTCGGAACAGCTGTGCACAGCGTCTACTGTCGGAGTGCTCGAGTTTGTGATCCTTCGGTTCGACGAGTGGGGAGAGAGACGAGATGGGGCTCGAGAGCAGCGGGCAGCGAGTGACGGTGGCCAGCTCTGTCTAGCCTCGTTCGCGAGTGACCTGCTCTCACAGTCAGCTGCAGGTCCGAGTGAGCGGTGAGACGCCAACACCTTGGCACGAGGAACACCGCGTGAAAGGAGACGCTTTCGCTGTTGTTACACACCAGCACCTCCGAATGCTAGCAGACCCGCAGTACGAGATTCAGACTAGACTGCTCGATCTCTTGAACCCGATCCGAGCACCTCCAGAAGCTGTCTACGGCTCGCTTGTCCTCAGCCGACGGACGCCGCTCCTCGTCCGAATGACCTCGCTTTGCTCCCTCCACGCAACCCCGGACCGCCTGCGAGCTAGAGCAGGACGCGCAGAATGCTGTACAGCCGGCGCTAGACCTGAACCGATATCGCCACTCTGGCCTCCTTGTTCGCTCGCTCGGGCCGCGCCCGCCCACGCCCCCCGCCGTCGGGTCATCGCGCCCGTCGCCCTTAACGAACGCGCGCACGGTGAGAATTGACAGTGCTGATAAGAGCCCCGTCGTTTCTACGACGTGCTTCTCCGCTGCCTTTGGCGCAGACGAGCTGGACCGCTGGAGACGAGATGGACCGCCCGAGACCGCGTTCCTTCGAGCGCTACTTTCGACGCCCGCTATGTATCGAGCGCTTGTACGCACACGGGGTCCAGAGATGCGTCTCTTGCTCAACCGAGTCGACCTCCCATGCCGGAGGAGATGACAGGTTAACGGGGGGCCAGCCGAGGCAGAAGCCAAAACATCAACCAAACATCCTACGCCAGAAGACCATTTTAACGACTTCCAGGCGTAGACGGTCTCGCTGTTGTCTTTGGTGTACACACTCTAACCTGAAAACTCGTTGGACGCGCAGGGCGGGCCACTGGAATCTGGCCGCGGCCCACGGAAAAAGAGGAGGGGATTTCGGCTTCGCTCGAAGTAGACCGGACGAGCGCTGGCGGGCTAGAGCCCAGAACGGCAGAGCACATATGGTAGTGCAATGTAGCAATACAATTCTCCCCTAGATTTGTCGAAGGATGGCGGAAAACTTTTTTCAGCGTCATCGGAGCGTCTCCAGCGCGGTCCGTCTGAATCGTCCGCCCGACGGAGCTGCTCTCTCTCTGTTTTGCCTCGCCCAGTCCTTGTTTCAGCTCACACTCGCAAAGATGCACGCTGTCGGTACGCTGGTCGCCTCTTTCGCTCCGAGCCCGCAGCTCTGTGGCTGACCAGACCTCGCGACCACCTCCAACCCCCACTTCGTCCCTCGGCGCACTAAAAATTACGCGCACAGCCGACTTCTGCTTGGTGCCCATGGGCGTCGAGGTCTCCGTCTCCAAGTACATCGCAGAGTGCCAGCGCGTACTCGAGAAGAGCGGGCTCAAGTACGAGGCAAGTCTCGTCTCATTAGCTCCGACCGTTTCGGAGGGCTCGCAGGTCCAGGAGTCAGATCGGCAGCAGCAAAAGGTCCGGTGCGCTGACAGGCTCTTCTTGTTGTCACACTCGCGTAGCTGCATGGCTGTGAGCTTCTGTGTATTACAGTACAGGTCAAATCCGGAACCAGTGGCACTGACTCTTTTCGAACCCGATCCAGACGGCACCGGCCTCGAGGGCGAATACGGCGAGGTCATGAAGGTTATCGAGCAATGCCACGAGGCTATTCATGCCATGGGATGCGTGAGTGGCCCATGGACCACTGTGGGAAGTCGGCGAGGGGAAACAAAAACCGGCTGACCGTTCATGTTTTTGTGGTTCACTCGCAGCCGCGGATCGCAACCGGTGCGACACACTCTCTCTCTCTCTCCTCTTGCACGAGGAACTAAAACGCCGTTGACGGACCGAAGAACAAGCTTGAACTGATCTCGGCTGCCTCTGCGAATCAGACATCCGGATCGGGACCCGAACGGACAAGAAGGGTTCTCTCGCCGCCAAAGTCTCGAGCGTCAAGAACATCCTGCAGTACGGTCCCGCTCCCTTCTGTTCAAGTCGGCTGTGGTCCGAAGAAAAGTCCGCTCGCAGCGCATCCTTGCTGAAGCTCCCCTCGTGCTTGCTGTACATAGGGACGACTCGGCCCTCGACGACAGTGCCTCTCGCCCTTCCTCGCGCCGCCCGTCCGCGTCCGGCGGTCCGCGCAGCGGCGCCCCGACCGGCTTGTCGATTCCGACGCCGTTGAGCGAGAAGCCGGATCCGCAGATCGAGCTCGCGCGGCGCATGAGCGAGACGAGGCAGTACCTCGCGTGCGCTCGCTGTCTTGAAACCCCTACCGTGGATTCTTCATTCGCTGACTTTCGCAACCCGTACCTGGCAGGTCTCCCATGTACGACCCCGTCGCCGGTCGCGATGCTTAAGGGAGAAACGCTCCGAGCTGTCCTTCCGTCGCCTTTGTCTTTGTGCATATTCCCCATGCCATGTCCTTTCCCAATACCGCCCTCGTCTTGCACTTTATCCGCTCGCATTTCTAGACATGCCTGCTCGCATGTACACAGCTATACAATTTCCTCTCTTTTCACACATCGCAATGCAGCAACGGATCGATCCCTCTGTCTTCTCTTGTCCGTCTTGCGTCTCAAGCTCCTCAAGTCAGAGCTGCATGGATGCGCAGGCTTACGCTGATTCCAGCTCCGCCTGAACTGACTCGCTCCGAGCATGTTTGCCCGCTCCGATTTCTCTTCGAGTACCGCTTTTCTTTTTCTGTAACTTTCGCGGACTTTGGTCTGTTGCTGACAGCCCAGGGTATCGCTCGACTCGGCGGCTCGAGATCACCTCACCGTACCAGTATTGACGCAAAAGGCGGATGACAGCCGGTGGCTGCAGGAGGATCGTTGCAAGTTAGCTATTTGCTCCTATTCGCTTCTCAGCTTGGACATCCCCACTTCTCCTCGCGTCTTTTTCTATACGCTTGAGGCAGTAGCGCTGCTGTGTGTCGCCTCTCCTTATTTCCGTCTCCCATCTGCAGATTATCGCTGTCTTAGGATGGCTGAAAAAGGGTCGCTTCTCTCCAACAAACGCAGAAGGTCCAACAGGGAAGGATTACTCAGAATGCACCTCCAAGCCTAACTTAGCTCCGCTAAGGGAACGGTCTGCAGAGACTCCTGTCACTGTAGCATGCTGGCTGGGGTCTCTATAGCATACTGGCAACGGAGGTGGGTCAGACTGGAGAGATGTTGTTTGATCTTTCTCTCTCCCCCTCTCCTCTCTCCCTTTCCCTTCCTGCTCTTGGTCTCTCACTTCCCACTTCTGTGGTCCGTACTCAGTTGCGCTGTCGCCGCGAGAGACTCTCGTCCTCTCCCCTCCCGCACCATCTTTGAGCCCGGCATCCTCCTCTCCCCCTTTTCCTCCTCCCCTTCCCTTCTTCGAGGTTTCTATAGCTCTGTCCATGTCGAGGAGGCATAGAGGTCTAGTCGGAGCGGGTATGGTAGATTGCAAAACCGTGCAGAAGGGGGGCATTACATCAAGTGAGTTCGAGTGGGAGTGAGGAGACCGGTGGCACAGCAAGGGAAAAGGTCAAGAATGAGCAGAACGATTTAGAGAGGAAAAGGGAACAAAAGTCGTGTAAATGATCGTTAGATCGCGATTTTCTCTGAGCCAGAAAGGGTGGGCAAACGAGTGAAGGAGAGGGAAAGAGGAAGGGAAGAATGCGAGAGACGAAAACAAGGGTCTTTTCCAAGGCGGGATTTTGGGAAGTGGGCTCTTCACCCGCATCGACAGGTGAGGAACTTGACGAGGCTGAATCCGCCCCGATGGTGGTCATCATCGTGGTGGTAGTCCTGAGCGACCGCGGCGGCTCCTCCATTGCCGTTGATGGCTCCTCCTCCTCCTCCTGACGAGGTCTGCATCGCGCCCGCGCTCGTTCTGTACCCGTTCGATCCGGAGCCATATTCGCCGGCGGTTTGGTCCTCGAAAACGCCTCCCGCGCCCGTGTTCGCGTTGGCGTAGGGGTGCCCGCTCGAGCTCATCCGATTCACCTTCCCACCCGGCGCCGCTGCCGCGGTCGGTGGCGTGACTCCCTTCACCGCCATCGCACTCGCACCAGGCTGAGGTGTCGCCGAGGCAGAAGGTTGGCGTCCGATCTT
>JAMALC010000329.1:0-11085 GCA_023628275.1 Rhodotorula sp. M30-05A-2 | reverse complement strand
CCGAGTTGCGTGTCCTGTTCTGCCGCTGAAACTGGGTGGCGACTGTGCGGTGACCGGCTGGCGTGTCTTTCTCCGAACCACACCTTGCACAGTGGCTTGCGCACAGCTCATCGGAGCTTTCACTGTGTGATGTCTCGTACACCAGTGCACCTCCTCTGGGCCCGGTGCAGGGCAAGGCTTGCCCCGCTTCGGTTGTAACCGCCTCCCGTGGCCTCGTCGCCGAGTCCGGAGCCGTCTGCTCTTCCTCGTGCACAGCACCGGGGACGCGGCCTCCTTCAAAATTCTCCCAGCACTCCTGCCTACCCACACCGGTCCAGTGAGCAGGCGACGTCGCATCGGCCGTCATTCGAAGCGTGTCGTCTGGCTGAGAAGGTCCACCACCGTTCCGTCCGTCAGCTTTGCGCATGTCGGTTGGGCTCTCCAGGCGCGCTGCTGAACAGCGGAACTCGAGGTGTGAGAGCGAGTATGCAAAGGCTTTGGCACTGGACCTGCACCTACCAAGAACCCAAGTGCAGCCCTGTCCATCTCCGCATCCTCACCTCCAAGCGCCTTCTCCTCCAAGCGCTGCCCCCCCCCCCCCCGACGGGCCAACCAAGTGCTATTCTTGTTGTATGCGATGTCTCAACACTTCCCATTGGCCCTCACAAATGGGAGGGCGGGGGTAGCCGTCCAGCATCAGGAGGACAACGATGAACCGGAAGAAGAGGACCGGAGTTCCTCTTGCCCCGCTACCGCCATGCATCAGCCACTCAACATGTGATACAGGTGCTGCAGAAAGTGCGACCTGAGTGTAGACTACCAGACCCAGTACCGATCAANACGCCCTGGAAAACCCATTGGAGAAGGCAGCTCGGTACCCTCAGCCTGCGCTGCGCTCTGGATCCCGGATGGGCACTCTTGCAGAAGCTGGGATCACCATCAGGCCTAGGGACATTCCCCATCAGCCAGAAAGGTCAGCACTGTTACCTCCATTGTTAATACTCAAAGTTGTGTGTTGTGGTGGAGTTTCTTTCCGGCGACCCCGGCACGCCGGCCTCGAGTGCCACACTGCAAAAGCGCGGTAAGACCAGCCGCGCTCTCCAACTGAACATTCTGTTACCAGAAAGGCTACAGTCTTCTCTGTCCAGCTGCTCAGGCAGACCAATTTTTGGGACCGGGCTCCGTTGAAAAAAGCGTTTTTGACCGTTCTAAGTGCCAATTTGTGCTGTCGGGTTGCGACTTTTAGTGCAGTGTTGAGAAATTGGACCTGTACCGCATAGAAGATCGACTACACAACAAATAGCTCGCTTTGATGGTGTAGTTGGCTATCACGTGGGTCTCATATTGAGCAGAATGCCTTGAGTGCGCCTGGCGCATGCAATCCCGAGGTCGAGAGTTCGATCCTCTCTCAGAGCAGCTCTTTTTGGTGCATAGCACGTCTATGCATCACTTTTTTATTGCCAGGACTTGAGGGAATGCGGCCGTTCATTCCCCAACTTCAAGGCGGTCCTCCGCTTTTCTCAGTTGCCCCTCCTCTCAACTGCAGCTATAGTCGACAGAGGCAGCACCACTGTACACAATACACTACCAGGGGCAGCACACAGTCACAAAGGGATCAGCCAGCCTTGAATGGGGAGGCAGGACACCTCCTCAGAGATGTTTGCTAAAATACAGCAGCAACACTCTAGCCCGAGCTCACGTCTACTGGGCATTTCCAATGCTGGTTTTGTGTACAACACAGCTTGGGCCAGTGATGAATGGCTTTGTTTCACTGCTGGCCATTGCCTACCAGTACCAGGAGTCAAGTCATAAATAGATGAGAGATTCGTATCTCACATCGTGTGAGTTACCTCGAGCTCATGTATATGGTGGTGGCAGTGAGACACGATAGCCGAGATGAAACCGGTCCAGCACAAGCGAGTCTATTCTGCTGCAATGCTACAATGCTACAATGCTCTTTGAAATATATACCTGTCCGTAACGAGTGAGCTCACCAGGAACATCCTCCCCTTGGCTTGAATCCACTCTGCACCTCTGTCTGCACTTCATTGGCACAGCCTGTACTCAAATCAACTCTCTGGCTGGACTGCACATACAGCTGACCTCACTCTCCAACAGTGCTCCAGGCACAGAAGCAGAAAGCAGAACAGAGGCAGTGGAGAGAGGCAAGAAAGGGCTAGGGTTACAGGGCAAGGTGAGGGAAACCCCAATGTCGTGGTGAGTCTTTGCAAGGTGCGACTGTCTCTCGCTTGTCCTTTTCCCCTGTGCAGGGTCGAGGGCATTAATCTAAGGACGAGGTATTGCAACAACGAAACCTCTACGCTCCTTCGAGGAGTCAAAGAGTGTAGAGGGGCTGGGTAAACAGGGGCGACGAGCCCGCTCTTGCCAGAGATCCAGAAAGACGAAAAGGACCGGGCGCCGCAGCTGTGGTCTTCTCTCTCTTTTCTTTCAAACGTCACTGACACTCCCTCCCCCTGCAGATGCTGCCACCAGTCACAAAGTGTTGGTTGTACTCGTGAATCGGAATTGTTGTCTCGAGATGCAGAGGCCAAGATCGATCACCCAACTTCCGTCTGTCCGTCACCTTGGTCCTTGACGTCCCAAATCCCATCATTGTCTTGATCCTGAGCATGAGTATATGGTAGTATAAACTGAGACGTAATTAAGCCAGCAAAGGTTCAAAAGAAAACAAGCGGGAGGAAGAGGACTTAGAAATGGAAAAGCACTTGGGTGTAGGGATGATCTCCTTGCCATGCCTGTACCCTTTATATATGTCTTTCTGACGAATCAATCGGCTGGGTTGATTCGTTCTGTGCTTTTTAGTGCAGTTGTCCATATGATGAAAAATGCGGCGTTACAGAGCTACTACTTGGAGCGGGCAAGTGCGGACGGGTCCAAAGGAGCAGGCCTAGCACAACATGTCATTGACAGATCTTGGACTTGGTGTTGGACTACACTTCGGTCAGACTTGTGTAGAATCCCTCCCTCTTCTCTGTCTTCTTCACCTCATATCCCACTTTGCTCTCTTATTGGAAGCAAAGTCAATCCACTGTTACTCTGGCTCTTGTCCATCTACACGCCCTACGACCTGAAGTGAGCATTCTGCCTCGCCTTGCATCGAGCTTGAGAGTACGCCCTGCAGTTCCTGCCTTATAACCCGGTCCTGCATCTCCTACAGACCCATCCTCTTACCCTGGTCTGTACTAAGCATGGGTTGACACTGCAAAAGAGCGTCTGGGGGTTCCGGGGCCAGAGGGAAGCCCACCCTGAGAAAAGGGGAAGCCGCCCAAAAAAGAACAAAAAAAGAATGGCCCACTGGCGGAATTGAACCGCCGACCACCTCAAAGCACACTTGCCAAGCAAGCTGGTTGTTAAACCCGAATGAGGTATCATACTACTAGACCAAGTAGGCCGTTGCTGTGATATAATGCTCAGTCATACAATCTATCATCAGTTGAAGCTGTCTTCGCTCGCCGATGCCACAGGGGAGATAGTGACGAGGGACACTCGTACTTGTTAGGAGCAGAGGTGATTGAGCTTAGAGAAGGTGGGGTGTGCCGTAAGCACAGAGGAAGGTCAATAAAAGACTGCATACTGGACAAGGAGCTTAAAAGTAGATCCCAGCTTGGGCAGATTTGGGCGCCTTTCCTTGATTGAACCCAGAATGGCAGGCTGGTGTGATTGTCGCTTTCAACTTGCAGTCTGCAGACGGTCATGCAGGCAAGGACTGACAGGAAGACAAGTCTTGTTCCAAGTCATATCAGGCCTGAGAGCCCAAGACCAAAGGTGCTAGCTGCCCAAAGCAAGAGGGATGCGATGAAAGGCCTGAGGAAAAAAATCTGATCTTTTTGAGTCAGGAAATTTGGGTTGGAATGTACGAGGGTATGCGCAAAAGTTGCGGATGCATGGGGGAGGGGCAAAGTACAATTTAGAAACTGATCAGACAGATCCTCTGGAATTGGGCAGTGAAGTGAGTTGGTCAGTGAGGAAGCGGAGCATCACCTTCATTGCATGTGGGTAGGTGAGGACTTAGGCACCAGGGGGGGGATTGGAGTCAAAGGGATGAATGGAGAGTGGCTTGTGGCAAGGGCAATGCAGAAGGAAGTGCTCGCGTGTTCCTGGTTCGCCGCGGCACGGGCAAAGGAGGCGTTCTGATTAAAGCTAGCCGTGTATGCACAGAATTTGCGAAGCATTGGTGCACAGCTGCATAGGCAAAGACAAACGGCACAAAAAAATGTTCAAGGCTGATAGACAAAAAAAATCAAGTTTCAAGTCATATTGACCTAGAGAGCCCATGTTCAAGGCTGCACACTGGCTGCACTCCAGGCAGGGACAGTAAATTGCTGTGAGGTTCACAAGGTAGAGAGAAAGTATATGAGGGATGCTATACACTTGCTTGCCAGGGACAGTGAACTGCTGGAGAGCAAGAGAGGGTCACCCGAGGAGAGAGCGTCTGCTGCAACAAAGGTGTAAGGATGAGCTCTTACCACGCCTGTACCCTTTATATATCTCTTTCTGACGAACCAATCCTGCCGATTGATTCGTTCTGTGCTTTTTAGTGCAGTTGTCCGTATGATGAAAGGTGCAGTGTTACAAAAGGGTCGGATGCCCAGGGCAACACAAAGCTGGACTAAGGCCGGGATAGAGAGACTCGGTCATGACGTTGGCAGCCACACGTGCAGTCAAGATGTCAGTGAAAGTGATGTTGCCCTGCTGCACCTATTTCCGGACAACGTGCTTCATTTGACCAAAGTGCCGATTGCAATTGTGGAGCTGCGGGTCACGCGAGAGCGTGCGCCTTTTGCCTGCGGATGAGCTCAACTGATTGACTGATCCCTGCACATTAAGCTCAGACAAGAGCTGCAACAAGTGGATGGCTTCCTTCAAGCGTACTCCACTTTGATTGAAGAGGCGATTCTAGAGACAAGGACGACGACGACGACGATGGGGCCCGAAAAGAGAGAGGATCCCCCTCCCCCTCGTGTAATTGAGGGAAGAGATGCTGTGCATTTTTTGACTCCTTGAACAGGCGGTGACGCACAGCTGCAGCCTGGACAACCAGGAGACGGCACCGGATGCGACAATGAAGGTGTACCCCGTGGTTGAGGGGCACGCACCCTAATCTGAGTCCGAGTACCCCTCGAAACCTGCGAGCGGCAAGTCGTCCGGCTGGACTGAAGCCTAAGGTCGAGCGCTCCCTGGATCTATCCCAGGACGTGGATGGCGGCAGCCCAGTGCAAACTTGTCTGGCCGCGCGGCACGGCTGCCCGGGACACCCTTGGCCTAGCACACATTGAAGCACATCCCAAGCATGCATACACGAGGGAAACAACGGCTTGGAGGTAGCGAGAGGAAGGCAGGGGTGGGCTGGTGGTCCTCTTGTGCAACGGCAAGCTGCAAGCTTGGCTGCGTCGGTGTTGGCGCGATTTGACCGTCTGCGTAGCCAAGGAAGAGCAGGACATCTTCTAGGTACGCGCGCCGGGAGCGGAAGATCCCAACATTCGAGCAGCGATGCACCTAAATGCCAAGATGAACCTGACTGATACCATCCATAACTCGGCCCGCTGCGATTCGCTCCATTGCCCGCCCACGAGTCAGCCGACTAGCTGAGTCTCCCCATCCATTACTCCGTTTTGTGCACCCTCACCCCTCCCCATCATTTGCCTATACCCCTCATTCGTTCAAACCTGATTTTCCTGTTTGTATCGCCCTGAGCTTGCGGACAAGTGCACAAGCGACAGCAGCAGCGAGGACAAGGATGATGAAGGCGAAGGAGGACTAGGGCGGCGCTCAGGCTTTTGACCCGCCTCTCAACGTTACCGCCCGCCGACAGCTTTGGATCGATCCGACACGTGCACTTGCTGCCCAAGACCCTTTCAGCAGGCTGGTCCGCCTTCAAGGCCGCGCAAAAGGCCGCCTGGTTGCTGCTTTGGTTGTCGTCCTCGACCGGCGCCCAACTTCGCGCCATCATCACCTCTCCGCCCGGTCTCGCTTTCACCCGTTTCCACTCCTCGCTCTCGCGCCGACAGTCGATACTTTTCACTCGACTTTGCACTGCGGGAGAAACAATTCCGTAGGGAAAACCCGCCAGAAACGAGAGTAAAGAATCACAGAACGTAGAACAGTCGCGGAAACCGGCTTGTATCTTGAACAAACGTGATGAGGGAGCAGGTGTTGCGCGGCGCAAAAAAGTCGACTGCCGTCGCTGAAACGTCCGCACACTGAGACAAAGTGCTCGCACGTCCCCAACTTGCCGCACTCGCAAAGTCCCATGGACCGGCCCGCCGTCTCTTGCTCGCCCCCAAATTGTCGAAATCGAGGGGTAGGCGTGAAAGAAGGACGGTGTGCGGTCGAGGAAGTGAGTGGAGGTGACGTACGAAGGATTCGCCAGAGACCTGCACACACTTTTTCCTCCACTTCCCGTTCTACGCCTCTCTGCATGCAATCCTCCCCTCTTCCTCCGACTGGAATGCCCCTCACTCGCCTACCTGCTCGGCAACCTTTGCGCAACGAAGGCGACGCTCCGTTTCCGTGCCAATTCTGGCCGCGCTCACACGCTTTACTGACAGAAAGATAAATAATTCTTGTTGCAAGTCATATTGAGCTATAGAAGCCCATGTAGAACGCGGATGCTACACAAAGTGGGGGAAGCAATGAAAGGTCCAAAGAAAAATCCTGCTCAGTGACCTGCCCTTGGGCAATTCACCTGTCTGACCTTTGACTTCTGTTTTGGCTCTTCATCCTGCTCCACCCTACTGCCCTACAGTCTTCATTCTTTCCTACCTGATTACTCTGACTCAAGGAGCAGTTTTTTTCTTTGGGCCGTTCCCTTTGGGCTGTTCCCTGCTTTCCCCGCTCCCTCTCTTTCTGTTGAATTCTTGGTCTACATGGGCTCTCTAGCTTGATATGCTTTGAAACAAGATACATCCGCGGGTGAAGTCTCCGGTGCCGGTGCCGGTGCCGGGATAAGGTCACTGTAAGTACTTTGACTGTCCTGATTTTCACTCTCTGTGGGAGGCGGAGGGGGCAAGGATAGGATAGGATAGGATAAATTCCAAGTTTAAAATCGTTCGAGCCTAGAAAAGACTCATGTTGACTGGGGCCACTAACTAGAGTGAGCCACCAAACCAGCTAACTGGGGAAGGGGTAACTAACAGAAGCGAAGGAAGGGGAGTATACACGCGGGGGAGGGAAAACCCCGTAGGGAAAACCCGCCAGAAACGAGAGTACGGAATCACAGAACATAGAACAGTTGCGGAAACCGGCCTGATTCTTGAACAAACTTGATGAGGGAGCGGGTGTTGCGCGGCACAAACAATGCGGATCAGCAGACCCGGAAGTCAACGCTAATGTCAACTCCTGGGCAACACACGACTGCTCTGACAAATGTGGCAGCGGGGACAGCGAACGGGATGTGACCTCGGCAGCAAGGGCAACGATCTTGGAGTGTGGGGCAGGTGCAAGGCACTCTTATCCTCCAATCCTCCTCTTGCACACCCCCCAGATTGCGCTCCTGATGTGGCATGTGGGGGAAAGTTAGGATACAGGTGAAAGACCTTTCTACATGCAGTGGAAGTGGTCTATGGAAGTGTGAGCAAGGACCTACGCCAACATGGCTTCTCTCCTTCCTGCTGGCGGAGCCTTGTTCTCCTTTGACTCAATGCTTGACAAACAAGAGCGTGCCTTGTCAGAGGAAATACTTGAAACAGGATTTATCAATCTATCTACCTTGTCAGAGACGGCGCGGGAGTCCGAGTCCGAGCCCAACTGAGACCGCCGATGATGCACTCGTACAAAGGCAGATTCGCCGACCTGTCACAGTTGGCCGCCAAGGGGGTTCCTTGTTTCCGTTGTGCAGCGGTGCGAGCGTCAGGTTGTGCGATTCCGAGTTGTTTGCTGTCGCATTGGGCGGCGCCGCTGCCGAGTGAGAGAGAGTCCATGTTCCGGTGCAGTTGAACCTTTCCGGAGGGGAATGGGGTCGTGCCGTGTGATTGCATCGAGGGCCCGCTTGCTTCGAAGTTGTTGCTGTTGTTGGCGCCAAGGATGAAGCAACAATCGTCGCAAGCGTGTTGCCCACAACTGTAGACAGAGCTGTGCCGTTCTTGTCTGCAGCCTGTCAATCCTTTCCAGCTTGAGTTGCAACATCTGCGGCTTCCAGTGAGACGCTAGCGTTGTCCGATTGGCATAGATGCTAGAAGCAGAACAGACGTAAGCAGAGGATGCTGGCGTAATGCCCTGAGCGTGCAGACTCGCGCACAAGCGACATCAGCAGCGAGGAGGAGGATGACAAGGGCGAAGGAGGACTTGGGCGACACTCAGGCCCATGACCAGCCATCCTGACCTCACCTCCCGCTGACAGCTCAGCTCAATCTGTCAAGGGGGCCTGCTGCCCAGGATCCTGCCTTTCAGCGGTCTGGTTGGCCTTCAAAGCAGCGCAAAAGGCGACTTGGGCGCTATCCTGGGTGAATTCTACCGGCGCCCAACTCCGCGCCATCACCTCTTCTCCTCCCGGCCTCGCCTTCATCCGCTTTCACTCGTCGCTCTCGCGTCACCAGTCGACTTTGCTCACTCGACAACGCACCGGCGCTTGGGACCTCGGGCGTACAAAGCGCACTTCGAATCGGAACTCCTGATTTGCGCCTGCGGCGGCGTACCCGTAACACCACTTCTTCCTCCACTGCCCACTCTACACCTCTCACCGCTCCACCCTCCTTTCCACTGTCCGACCCAAGTCTCTCCCTCTCGACATGAGTCTTTTCTAGGCTCGAACGACTTTAAACTTGGAATTTATCCTATCCTATCTCCCTCTCGCCACCCTCTTCAGCGACCCGCGCCCGACAAAGGCGACGATCCGCTTCCTAGCCGACTCTGGCCGTTTTTGACTCGCTTTACTCGCCGCCCTCAGAGGACCCGTCTAGTTGAACTTCGCCCTCCACCATAGACCTTTCCGCACACACTTCTCTCCCTCACTCTCTTGCGTATACCCCTTACTCTTTCCAACCTGTTTTTCCTGTCTCAATGAGCAGGTTTTTTTTCTTCGGGCTCTTCCTCGCTTGCCCCGCTTTGTGTAGTATCCACGCTCTACATGCGCTTTTGACCTCAATATGACTCGAAGCGATCTATCTACCAGTGAGACGCCTTCTTCTGCTTCGCCTGAGAACAGAAACGTCAGCCGAGTCGGGGCGCAGCTCGCCAACAAGCTCAGAGAGGCGCGCGTTCTCGCGGCAAGTCACCTCGCCGACCTGCTTCGCACTCGGCTTCGACCAGGATGCGGTCGCGCCTTTCGCGCTGTACATGAGTCTTCCTAGGCTTGAACAACAGAGAGAGAGAGATGGTAGGAGAGAACTGAAAGGAAGACAGGTGGGCGCAGAGAGCAGGTATAGTGAGGAGATTGGGGAAGAAAGTCAGGGATTGGACTTCAGAAAACAGGTTTCAGTGAGTGCCAGCCACTTGCCAACCACTAGCACAGTGGCGTGTTTCAGTGCAAGTCCGCCTGGTCGGCGCTTTGGGCTTTGTTGCCAACTGGCAGCCAACTCTCCGCTGTTGCCTCCCCCCTCCCGGTCCTTCCTTCTCTCGCTTCCACTCCTCGCCCTCGCGCCGCCAGTGGACCTTGCTCACTCGACTACGCACAGACGCCTCAAACTCAGCGCCTACAAGGCGCAGTTCGAACTCGAACAACTCCGCTGCGCCTGCGCGGCGAACCTGAGACCCAAGAACATTTCTTCCTTCACTGCCCTCTCTACGCACCCCGCGCGCAACTGTCCGTGCCTCCCTCCAACTCAAATCACCCTCCCTCGCCTACCTTCTCAGTGACCCTTCCGCAACGAAGGCGACGCACCAGCCTAACCGACTTGGGGGCCTTACCGGCTTGGGCCGTTCCGATCCCCCTCGAAGGATCCATCCATTTAGTGTCTGGTTTCTGGTTTGAGTTCCCCCTCCCCCTTTCCACCCATCTCTCTATGCCCTCCTCATGATTGTTTCCAACCTGGTTTTCCCAACTCAAAAGAGCATTTTTTTTTTTTCTCAGGCCTTTCCTTGCTTCCTCACTTGTGTAGTATCCTCAGTCTACGCGGGCTTCTTATAGCTCGATATGACTTTAAACAAGAATTATCTATCTATCTATCTATCTATCTATCTATCTATCTATCTATCTGCGGAGTGCTTGGCCTGCGCGACCCCCAATGTTCATGGGTTGCCACAAGAAGGGGCATAGGCAGGGGGAGGAAAGGGGGAGGGGCATGTGCAAGGTCAAGGCAAGGATCTACCGTTGGCCAGCAGTAGAGCAAGTTGACGCAACTGGACTGGCAAGATAGTGTAGGGCAGCTTTGGAGGTGCAGGGATTGCTGAGAAGGCAGGCAATGGAGGGGTCTGGAGTCAGAGGGTGGACAGAGAGGCACAGAGGTTGCAATGGAGAAAAAAGTGGGTGCCACCGTGCAAGTTTGGGTCAACCGCTGCAAGCCATGGAGATTCCCAAGGTTGAAAGGGGATCTTAAGTGTTTGTTTGAGGTTTTCCTGATGCTTGTGGGGCTTCTATTGCTCTTGATATATGGGTCAAATTGCTATGCAGAATAATGGTAGAGTCTCAGTGGATTTGCTGCACGAGCCTGAGATGGTCCTCAGGTCATTCACAGCAACCCTACCATGAAAATGCTTGCAGTCTCAGCCAGTGCCCTAGATGAGTACACAGCTCTAGCAATATATATCAGCCTCTACCAATGTATATGAGTGTTAGATGAGTGATTGGCTGAACAGAAAGCTGTGTCTGTTCCAATTTGTGCACACCTTGCCCAGGTGACTTGTCTTGCTGGACCACTGCCATGTTCAACTCCCACTCTCCTCAGCAGCTTGCAAAGACGCAACATCGGGGATTCCCTCACCTTGACCTATAGCCCTAGCCCTTTTCGCCTCTCTCCACTGCCTCTGTTCTGCTTTTTGCTTCTGTGCCTGGAGCACTGTTGGAGAGTGATGTCAGCTGTATGTGCAGTCCAGCCAGAGAGTTGATTTGAGTACAGGCTGTGCCAATGAAGTGCAGAGGTGCAGAGTGGATTCAAGCCAAGGGGAGGATGTTCCTGGTGAGCTCACTCGTTACGGACAGGTATATATTTC
>JAMALC010000323.1:0-10097 GCA_023628275.1 Rhodotorula sp. M30-05A-2 | reverse complement strand
CTGCCCGTCCGAGACGATCGAGAGGACCACGTCCGAGGGTTCGCCCGCAGCCGCGGCTCCGTCCTTTCCTTCGGCATGCAAGACTTTGCCACTCTCGAGCAACTCTCGCGCTTCGTCCTCGGCTGAAGGGCCGAGGACGATTTCGACTGCCGCCTGGCTGCTGCGTGCGCCGGTGAACCGTCCGGGCGACGAGATGGTCGCGACGAGGTCGTCCGCGGGAAGAGAGTCGGGCGTGTCGGTGCCGGGGCCCAAGACGACTGGCTTGTACGGGCTCGTAGCGAGCGCAAGAGTGACGAGGAGCGCGTCTGCCAACGAATTAAAGGTCCGTGTCAGTATGGCAGCACGATGTAAAGGAAAGAGAGAGGGGGGTTTTACCTGTCGGGTCATCGAGAGCGACGAGGACCAAGCCCGTGTCCTTTTCGAAGCGGTTCGCGAGTCCGGCTCGGAGGTGCAGTACGAGTTGAACGAGCTTGTGCCCGTGCCCGGCTGCCTGGGCGAGTGACCCAGTCGCGCCTTCGAGGACCGACTGGCTCTGTTTGAGGATGTCGTGGAGGGTGCGGAGTGACCTGTCTGGCCTGTACGGGGGTCTCGCGCCGCCGTTCGAGGCGTTGGTGTAGACGGGCGACTGGCCCGGGAGCCTCGCCGGGGCGGGGACGGCCTGCCTGCCGAGGAGGAACGGGTGGACGAGCGGTGGGGCCGGACGCAGCTGGTACGTCACGGCGCAGAGCACGGCGAGCACCGAGAGCAGCGCGAGCGTCGCGTTGTCAAACTCGAGTCCCATCGTCGTCGGACTCGCTGTCTCGCAGGTGCAAACACAGAGTGTAGAGACGCAACTTGCTCGGTTCGCGACTGGCGAGGTTCGCGAGCCGTTCCGCGTCGAACTCTACACTCACAATCCTGCCTCGGACGAGCTAACAGGGGACAGGCATAGCAAGAGCAGGTGCGTCGAGCAAGATGAACGAAGCGATCAGCCTCGTGCGGGCCTTCTACGCCTCGAGGCGAACGACTCTCTCGCCGACCGACCTGCGCTCCATCGGTCCGATATGCAGTGAGTAGGGCATCGACCTGGTCTGCTTCACAACCGACTGACCCGAGTGCTCCTCCCGCAGCCGCACTCGAGGCGTTCAACCCGAAGCGGGCGCTCCTCCTCTCGGACCAACTTTTGAAGCGGTCGCCCGCCCACCCCTCTGCGCTCGCAAGTCCAAAGTGCACTCTTTATCGCTTCACCCTCCGAACTAACGCAGCCAAGTTTGACCAGGCTCTCAAAGCGCTCGCTCACTGCTTGACGGTGACACAACCCGTCCCCGGATCCGTCAAGAATGACATTGTCAAGGTCGTCCAGACGGCCAAATCCGCCAACAACGGAGCCGCACTCGACGACGCAGACGTCATCATGCTCTTGACGTGGGCGCTGCGGTACATCGACCACAGTGAGCTCTTCCGACGCCCCTCCGGCCGCACAGGGTGGTGCTCACGGAACCTGTTTCTTTGGTCGACGCGCAGCCGAAGAAGCGCTCGGATTGATGGCGCAGGCCGTGCAGAGTAATCCGGATAACGAGGAGCTCGCGATGGACGCCTTCATCCAGTACTTACGCGTCAACGACCAGAAAGCAGCGCAGCAGGTCTGTCGTTTCCTCCTCCTTTTTCCTGGCGCTGCCCACCGCCCACATTGTAATGTTCGCCGCTGATCCCGTGACCCATTGTGACACGCGTAGATCAGTATGAAGATGGCCAAGCAGTTCAAAGTCGACCGCTACATGTGGTGGTCCGTCCTGACGACGATCCTCCTCCTCCGCGACCTCGCGCACCCGCAAGCGTCGCTCCTCCTTTCGCTCGCCGAACGTCAACTCGTCGCACACTATACCACCGGTCGCAAGGAACCCGCAACTGCGTACGAGACCGCCAACGAGTTTCACCTCATCACGCGCTTGCTCGAACTGCGGGCGCAGTACGCCGCCGCCGCCGCCGCCACCGCCACCGTTGCCTCTTCCGCGACTCCAAGCACCTCGACGCTCGTCCTGCCTTCTCTCCCCGCCTCACCAGATCAGCCGCGCACCGCCGCCCGCGCACTTCTCGACCACCTTGCCTCCACCGAGGCCGACAAGCGATGCGCAGACAACCTCGGATTCGAGCTATGGCGGAGGGAGATCGAACTCGAGTACGGTTCGGTACAGGGAGGAGAATGGAAGAGGTTGTGGGATCGGCTCGCGCTTGGCTTGAAGCAAAATGGGTGAGTCTTGATATAAACTCGAAACGATGGGAAGGAAGACCATGTCGTCTTTACGAACCCATGATCGGGTTCCACGCTGACTAGCTCACATGTTGCTTGTATCTGCACAGCGATACCAATTGGCACACGATGCTGTACCTCATCCGAGCCGCCTGCGCCATGGCTGCCGCCTCCGCGACCGCGAGCAGACCAAACGAAGACGGCATCGCTCTGCTGCAAGAGACGCGATCACTCCTCCGCGAGCTCGCCACCGACTCGCCGAAGGCCCAAGTCGAGCGCGGTTACCTCCTCGGAGTACTTGAACTCGCGCGCGAACTGAGAGAGCGTCGATGGCCAGAAGGTACGCACAGGCGCGCCGGCTCTTCTCTCGCTGCCCCTCCCCATCGTGACGCTATGAACTGACACAGATATCCCGGCGAACAACAAAAGTTGAAAAGCTTACCGAGCTCGTCGGCGAGTACTTCGAGCGGTTCGGGACCAAGGCGTGCTGCTTTGACGATTTGCGACCGTACATCGACATTTTCTCGCCCGAGGAGCTGCAAGACCTTCGAGCTCTGCTCAAAACCGCGACGCAGACCGGACTCAGCGTGCGCACTTTCCCTCCTACTTGACTGCTGTAACTCGGAGCCCAGGGCGTTGACACGCACATCCTCGTTCCTTAGGATGTTCGGATCGCGACCAAGGCAATCATCGCGCACAAGCTGCTGCGCCGTTACTCGCCGCAAGCGACCGCCGAAGAGGAGCACCAAAACGCGCTCGACTTTACAAAGCTGTACTTTACTGCCCTCCCTCTCGGTACGCTTTTCCCCCCAGGTTTGGGTTCGATATTTCCGCCAGCCGTCTGCGGAGCCTGACGTTCTTGTAACGCTAGGCAAGGACTTGCCGCCGACGGAACTGCAACCCGCGGACGACTTTGCATTACTTGCTGGCCAGGCGTGGGTTTCTGCCTTCGAGCAGTCGGGCAAGTCACGAATCGAAAAAGTTCGACAGCAGGATCGGTGCGCTGACCAGGCTGGCCCAAACAGGCACTCGTCATTACCTCGAGCACGCCCTGGCTCTCTTTGAGCTTGTCCTCCTCAAGAGCAAGTACAAGTACCAGATCCGGATCCTCGCCATCAACCTCCTGCGCTTGCTCGGCGCCCCTTCCCTTTCGGTGGCGCACTATCGCGTCTTTGGCGTCAAGAATGTCCAGTTCGACACGCTCTCGCACTTGATGGTTGCGCGCGGCTCGACGTTCGTCATCACGGGTCCGAAAGAGGCGGGCGTGCTTGGAGAGACGGTCAGCGCGATGGGGTGGCACAGCAGTGGTCAGACCGAGGCGAGAGAGATGGTCGTCCGAGCCTTCACGAACGAGGCGTACCAGAAAGTGAGCATGCCCTCTGCCCACTTCGATCGCGGCGCTGTGCTGACCGGTAGACCACCATCACCACTCCCGCCCGCTCTTGCGTGCAGGTCGAAGACTTTTTCGAGTTCAAGCAGCACCTGCAACTTTCCCTCCAGCAGAGCCTCATCACGGTCGAAGCATTGCGCATGTCCTTACTCAAGGGTACGATGGACGCTGCCGAGCCCGAGCTCTCGGCTCGTCGTCTTGACCAGATGGTCGCCACTGCTCCGGGTAAGGGCTTTCTTGGCTCCGATTCGGAATTCGGATTTGCTCTGACGCGTAGGGGTGCTTTCACGACTGCAGGCTCCTTTGCCGACCACCGCGACTTCAAAACCTTGCCGAATTACCAGTCACGAGCTTCTTCGCCGATCTGGGAGCAGTCTCACCTCGGCCAGCAGCTGAACGTATGTTACTGCGCGTTCATTCCAAGTTCCATGGTGCTTGGTCCCGCTGACCTTGTATATTTGACGGCCTCAGGATGACTGGCTGCGCGCCATGGCGTTGACGTACTCGCGGCTCCTGCATCCAGCATCTTCTCCGCAAGTATCGATGAGCGCGCCCCCGTCTGTAAGTCGCAGTCAAGATACTCGATGTCTACACTGTTTCGCTGACTCTTCCTAAGCGTTCTCAGTTCACGGAGGACGAGTCGTGGCTGTTCGATTTCTCAGCCAAGGCCCGCGGCGCGCTGCTTTCATCGCTCGACGAGGCGCCCGAGGCTGACAAGGCCTTGCTCGATCACTTCCAAGGTGCGCTCAAAAGTTTCAGCTTTACACGGCGCGGAATGTCGTGTCTGAATCTTTCGACACTCTGCAGACCGAGCCGAAAAGTTCAGTGCGCTTGCCGACGACGAAGCGGCACTCCCGTGGCAGGTTCTGCAGTCCGCAACGATTTCCCTCGAAGTGAGTTTCCGCGAGAATACCGATGCGAACTATTGGCTGACTCCATGCGTCTAGGCTTTCCTCCTGCTCGAGATTGGCATTGAGCGTCGGGCGGAAGAGATGGCGCAAGCCAGGGGACCCGACCAGGTGTGTGAGATCCGCTTGCTAGCTCTGACGAGCAGCACTAAACAGCCATTCTTGCAGGCCAAGCAGGCGAAACGAATGCGAACGCTCAGGAACAGCGTGCGTGACCTCGTCAAGCCGATCGGCCCAAAGGTGACCGCCTACGGCAAGCGGATCCCCAAGGAGCGATCAAAGGTCGTAGCCTCTCTATCCGATTTGAGCCGCTTCGAACAGGTGAGCTGCTCTCGAACCCGCTTGCTCGCTGCTGCCTGGCTAACTCTTGCGACTGCAGTTCGACGAGAACCGCCTCACAAACTTTGCCACCGTCTTGATCGACTCTCGACGGAGCGCCACAGACGCTCTCGGGGCTGCATACCATCGCCGAACAGCAAAGTAGGCGACAGTGTGTGATCTCTGGAAAAACTGAATACAAACAACATTCTAACGATGGAGAGATTGGGAAAACGCTACAGCGGGTAAGATCGGAAGTGTGATTCGTGAGGCTCTGATCAAATTCAGGTCATGAAGGTGGTGAGGTTCTAGTTAATGGCATGAAGGAGATTGCGCTATCGGAAGCCGGCAGCCTTATGCAGAAAAGAGGGATGAGAGCACTCGCAACCCAGAGAGCAGCGAGAAGGAAGACAAACTCGCTCCACCACTTGAGCACGGCGACGTAGACGGCGCCGAATACTGAAGGACCGATGGCGGTGACAGAGATGGTGGCGAGGGCGGACAAGCTGGCCAGTACCTTCCCGGAATCGTCGCGTTTGGAGAATGCGAGCGCGAGCGAGAGGAGTGCGGGAGGTGCGGCCGCGGCGAAAGCTGTGAATCCCGTTCCCACCATGAAAGGAACTATTTGGGCCTTACTCGGGATGAGCATGACCAGGTAACCGACGAGTGCGAGCGAGATGGCGGTCTTGGCGAGCGCAAGGTCCCAAACTGGCGCGTGGTACGGGGGATGAGCACAACAATTCCGGGGAATTGTGGAGTGGAAATGACTCACCAGACGTGACCAACGGGTCAACATCCTCCAGTACCTCTGCGTCGTCTCCGTCAGCAGCAGCGTGCTCAGCTGCCGCCGAAGTCGGAACGGTCCTCCGCAGAAGGCGCGCGGCCAAGGGCACGAGACCGAGGAGGACCACAATCTTGAGCGCGCTCGTAAATGTGATGAAGCGACCTGTCTCGACAGGACCCCAACCGAAGGTGCCGCGGCCGTAGAGGATTTTGACAGGACCCTGCGAAGCTCGGACATTGATCAGCTTTCGCACCGGAATCCGCCCGCCGACCTGCCCCCGCGCGACATGATGGCGGACGTACGAGTCCGGGTACGATCATGAGAAGCGCATAGGAAGCGGCGATGAGAGGGAGCTGGTAGCTCCGTCGCCCGTCGACCTTGGCCGGTACGAGGACGCGGAAAGGTTGGAGCAGTGCAATCGGCGCCGCCAAGAAGCGGGAAGCGAAAGCCGCCGGTTTGACATCGCCGTCGTCCGACGACGAGTTGATGGTCTCGGAGGCGTCGTCGTGCAAAGGGCGCACCGGAAGAGTTTCCGGCATGAGAGGCAAGAGAAGCACAAATAGTAGGCGAACAATGAAGAGTCCGACGTATGGAGCGGTGACGCCGAGGCCTCGGATCCGCATCATGTAGGGGCCTGGACGGTCGAGAGTGTGAGTCAGGGTCAGCTTGAGCAGAGAGCGTCCAACGCACCCAGGAGCGGTCCGATGGCCATGCCGCCAAAATTTGCCGCTTCGTACAGGGACAGGGTTTGCGTCTTGATCTCTGCAGTGACGAGGTCGCTCAGATAAGTCGCACCGATAGCTAGACTGGCCCTGTGCCACCGAGTCCGAGTAGAGCGTTAATATCTTCGGGCGGCAGAGATCGATGAGCATTTCTGGAGCTCGGACGTACAGTTGTCCTCCGGTCACTCCGGCTACAACGGCAGAAACCAATAGCCAGGCATATCCGAACGTGTTGGGCATGGCGAGGACGCTGGGCGGGAGATTGAGCCATCAGAATGGTGGAACGAGGGCAGGTTGGACAGTTTTTCTCACTTACGCGAGCATCATGGCGTTGGTGACCATATCGGCAAAGGAAGTGGTGGCGAGTACAACCCGGCGACCCCTGCGATCACTGATGCCGCCCCACCATGCGGCAGTGAGGGCACTAAGAATGCCGGAGACCAACAAGATCTCGGTGACTGGGTCCGAGTTTAGGTCAGCTGCGATAATGAGCACAGACTCGAGAATGCACTCACCCACGCTGCTTGTCTTTTTCAATACGTCAGGCGCTACTCGACACATGGCCTCCCACTCGAGACGGTCTTGACTCGTCGCAGTTGGGACGGGAACCGGGACAACGAGGCGGCATGCGATCTGAGTACATGTTATTAGCGCATGTCTGCATCCGAAAGAAACATGGAGTTCGGCGCTTACCTGGCCGATAGCCTCGATCTCTACGGTGGCGCATGCTCCGGAGAAGAGGGCAAAGAGGAAATAGGCTGTTCCGAGGCGATTCGAGGCGGCACGAGTAAGAATCAGTCAGGTTTTCTTCGTTCCCCCAAGATATCGTACTCACGTATGATTACGCTGCATGTGAAAATAGGAGTCAGCCCCTCTTCTACCGAGATGCTGAAAAACGGGCAAGACTCACAGAGATGCGCTCCGCTTGACCGCATGCACTTTCCTCGGCTGCGACGCCGCGACCCGCTCGCCGGAGAGCAGCGGCGCCGTTTCATCCCTCGCCATCCTGCTAGCGGGCAACGTGCAAAGACTTGCGAGCCGTCAAGAAGCAACAGGTCCGAGGTCGATCGGGCGACGCAGGAGTCGTCGGTTCGCAGAAGCCGTGCAGGCGTCTTGCTGGCGATCGGGGAGGCGCGACCGTGCTTCGCGCACAGAATGTAGCTGACAGAGATGCCACGGCTGTGACAGCTTGTGAGCAGATGTAGCTTATCGGGGCTGCCTAAAGTTGATGGAACAAAGGGTCGCCATGCGGGTTCGAAAAAGTGGCGGAGCCGCGATCTTTTCGGCAAGTGGGGCAAAGAGGAGCGAGCTGGAGCCGCCTTACGCTGGCTTGAAATGGTTAGCATCCGCTGTTGTGGTAACAGGATTCAATGCAGGAAGAGAAAACGGCATATGGACACAGCAGAGGCTCTAGAGCACACCCTCCGGTATCTGCGGACGCGTGTTAGCGCGTCAGCAGGACGATCAGCGAGGCGACGAGTTAACAGCGCACCTCTTCTGTGCCTTCGAAGGTGAGCGGCTCGAACGCCGTACCCGCACCCGCCTAAAGTTCGAAGTATCAAGAGTCAGCGAGGAAGATACTTCACGAGACGAGCTTCGGGAGTCTCGCGGCGGCGCGAGACGCACAAAGAATTTCGAGTTGAACTCGACCCAGTGTAGTCGGAGCGCGTGCAAGAACGCAGACAAACCCTCCATAACACACAAGCTGTTTACCGTATCACGACTCGTCAGCTGCTTTGTCCCGGAAAACCCGGACAGGACACAAAGAGAGAGACCGGACGACTTACATCGCGATGGTGAGCGTGAACCACATGGCGAACATGGCGACGAGGAACGCGATGGCAAAGACGCCTTGCATCTCGAACGCGCGCTCGATGGTCATGTTCCACAGCACTTCGGAGAGCTGTGCGTGAGCGAGCGAAAGGGCCCAGAGTCGCAGGTACGAGGCCGTGTTGGAGATGCAACCGAGGCAGAACTCGATCGTGTCTGCACCGAGCGGGTCCGGGTCAGTCTGAGCGAGTAAGCAGAACAATCACCCCTACTCTTGTGTGACGCAAGACTCACGGATAACCTGGTGGATCACCACCTCGCCAAAGTCGTGACTCTCCTCGGCCTCCTCCACCGGCTGCGACACGGCGTGGCCGTTCGCACCGCCGTCCTCCGCGTCCGTCTCATCCTCAGTCCCGTAATCGCCATTGGCGCCGTGACCCGAACCGCCGATGCCGTGGTAGCCTTGCTCCTTGATCTTTTGCATCTCGCGGTATTCGAGGTAAGGTCGCGTGCAGAGCATCCAAGGGACGCAGACGAGGGCGAGCAGGAGCAGGACGACCTGGACAAAGGCTTGGCCGGAGTAGAGTTGCTCTTCGGGTGCGACCTGTACGATTCACCGTTTGGTCAGCGACATCTCAGTCAGGCTGGACTTTGGTGTCACGGCGACCAGTACCGATGTCAGTCTTTGGAAATCTGGAACGTACAGATCCGGGCGAGAGGAACATCTTGATGAGCATGTTGAGCAAGTTCGGTGGCTGCCGTTCGGCGACCTCCCAGTCGACCGACCACTTGTACAAGATGCAGACGACGAGGTAGCCAAAGATCGACTCCATGAAGAGGATCTGGGGCAGGAACTCGGCCCAGATCAACTCGGGGCGCTTAAAGTGCAGGTGGTTCACGACTTGGAGGCAGATGGCGAACGACATCTGCAAAAAGGGTGTGCAGCCCGGCCCATGTTCATTAGCACGGAAATGGGAGAAGGAAAAAAGAAGCGAAGTGACGCACGTGCAGGACACCGAGCACGATCGACATCTTCATCTTAAGCGAGTTGGTAAAGATGAGCGAGTTGTCGGCGCCGTGCCAGCCCGGGTCGAGGCCAAACCAGTACCGCGTGTTGGTCTGGATCGCTTCCGCCGCGCCCGTCACGTCCTCGGGCCACCGCCACTGCGACGGTCCGAGGTGGAGCGAGAGCGAAAAGATGTCGTTGTAGATGAGACCGGTGTAGATGGCGAAAGCTCCCATGAGGAAGATGATGTAGCGCCCGTAAAAGAACGTGTCAAAGATCTGGCGGTGAAAACGTCCGTCAGTCCCTCCCTTTCAGACAGCATTAGACAGCATCATTCGGAATGGGTGGCGCGCACCTCGTTTCCAGTCCCCTTTGTGAACTTTTTCTCGAGCAGGATGAGCGCGAGCGCCGAGAGGAGCATGAGCGCTCCATGTCCAATGTCGCCAAACATGACGGCGAACAAGAACGGGAACGTGATGACGGTGAACAAGCCGGGGTTGACCTCTTGGTACGAGCCGATACCGTACGCGTCGATAATGTTCTGGAAGCCTTCGGTGAACTTGTTGGTCCGGTGAAAGGTCGGCGGCGTCTTGGTCGTGCGGAGCTCGTGCAGCAGCGCAGAAACGGACGTGCCGGCGTTTTCCTGCACGTACGACCCCAGACCAGCAGCCGTTAGCCAAGCTCTAGCATGGAATTACGGCTGGCACGGTGAGGGACTGCACGTACCGATGCACTCCGGAGCGCGTTCTGTATCTGCGGGATGTCGCGCGTCGGGACCCACCCCTCGGCGACCAACGTCTTCTTGCCCTGGTCCCACTTCCACAAGTTCAACGTCGAAAAGATGACTTTTTCCTTGCGAACGAGGGCCCACCACGCCGAGATCGAGTCGGCGATCTTGACGAGTTCGGCGCGCCGCGTCTGGTTCGTGTTGTACAGGACCGAGTTGAGGTCTTCGATCCGCGAGGTGAC
>JAMALC010000322.1:0-10350 GCA_023628275.1 Rhodotorula sp. M30-05A-2 | reverse complement strand
CAGCCTTGGTACGACGACCGCGTCAAGTTCTGGGACGACGTGTATGGCTTCGACATGCAGGCCATGAAGGACAAGATTGAGGACGAGGCGATCATCGAGGTGGTCGACGACGGCGAGGTCGTTAGCAACGAGGTGTCGATCGCTGTGAGCGCCCCCGCTTTGCTCCAAGTCGTGGTCGCTCGTGTTACTGATACGCGTTTCCTCGTCACAGGACATCTATACCCAAACGGCGACCATCGCATCGCTGTCTTTCTCGTCTCCCTTCTCCTTCACGATCACCCGCGCTCCCGCCTCTTCCCCGAACGCCACCACCTTTACCTTGCACGCCCTGCTCGCCCATTTCGACACTTACTTTACCTCCGCGCCGCGACTGGCCGACTCGAGCCTGCGGGAGCAGAGCGTCAGGAGCGACGAGGGCGAGGTCTTTTTCACGACGGGCGCTTGGGACACGCCTACGCACTGGAAGCAGACCATGTTGGTTCTCGCGCGGCCACTCGAGGTCGCGATCGGTACGTCCTCTCTCGCTTCTTCAATCCGTGGGCGAACGAAAACAGCTCTTCTGACAACCCCCTCCCACACCCTCTGCAGGCGATGTCCTCCAGGGCAACATCACGGTCGTCAAGGACCCCGAAAACTCGCGCGAGCTCAACGTCAGCGCCGTCTGGACCGTTTGCGACTCGACCGGGTCCAAGAAGGCGGACCGCGTCCAGGCTTGGAAGGTCCGATAGATAGACGAGCAGCGGGCGTCTTCCTGCTCTGCCACTACCTCTGCATCACACCGCATTATGCCTCTTCCCGCAGGTCTCCTGGCGATTGGGTCGCGACTTGGAAGAGCCCTGAGAAAGCTGACAGTCGATCGATCAAGCTATTTTGCGCTGCGTTCGTTGCTTCTGAGCAAGGTGGCGCGGTCCCTCCTCCAAATCAGGCACGGGGAAGACTTCATCTGTAATGAAAGCTCGTCCGTATATGCTTAAGGATAATTTATGGTGACTCGGATGAGTCCGTGGTCTCTTGCTGATGCACCCCGCTCGGATGACTCGCCTGTCGGTGGAATCGACCGGGAGGGAGGAGGTTTTAGCGCCACAGAGGGCACGTGTTAAGCCTTCTCGAGCTGGTGAGTTGCGCGCGGAAAGTCTCAAGTTGCCAGGCGAGCGTTTCTCTCAATTTTGACCCTCCCGCCGTGGCCTCGTTCCGTTGTTCAAGCGAGTTTACAAGAGACCAGACTTTAAGCCTACATCCCTGAATGCGCCCCGCTCGTCTGCGTCACTACCCATCTTCATCGCTGATCAGCGAGGGGAGATTCGAGAGATGGCGGGAGGAACGCTCACTCGTCATTTGATTCCCGTCCATATCTCTCAGTCCGCCTCGGAGTCGGCGTCCTGCTTTTGCTCCGTATTGATGCACATGTTGTGCATAAACGCAAGTTGTCCGAACCCTTTATGGTGCGCGCCAGTTTCCAGACTGCCCGGTGCGAAAATATGGAGTTGCAAGCTGGGCGTGAGAGGGTCCGTTGATCCCACTGCCACGCGCTCTCAACGCCAGCTGCTGGAATGCTACATCATCATGGAGCAAGGAGCAGCATGCAGTACGGAGGAGCGTGGCACAGCAGGTTGCAGGCGGTGACCGCTCCGATCACAAACGCCGACCGGCGGTTTGAACGCTCTTCCAGCAGCCTCCTCGACGAGGCGCCGCCGCTCCCGGATCCAAAGCGCGCGAAAGAGGACGCGCAGAAAGCCTCAGCAACGAGTGACAAGAGCTCTATGTGATCGATGCCGAAGCCGGAACAGAATCTGAGTCCGAGCGCCGGGCGGTGCTGGGAGTAGGCACGTGCCGCGCGGCGGTGTCTTTGAGAAAACAAGCCAGAGTCGCGTGTTGTCCATAGCAGCAGGATTGCATACAGTGGGGACGGTCATTTCTCGACACCCCTGCCGTCTCCTCCTACAGCCCTCAATATGCATCGTAAAGTCACGAAAACCACACCATTAGATCGGCATACTCTATGCGATTCGAATGATTCTACTTGTGGCTATAGCGGTTTGTAATGGACTTTTTGTAATGATCGGTAATTCCCGAGAGCAACGCTCTCGGGCTCTACCTCGCAAAGATCTGCATAATCCCGCCACGTGTAAATCATCACTACAAACATTGTAATGGGAATTCTTGGGCCTCCCCTCAGGTGCTCTTCTCCCTCCGATCTCGTCGTTTGCTGCTCGCCTTCCGAGCTGGGCAATCCTTTGGTCCGGATCTATGCACAGCACGACTATATCAACCATCTCCTTTACCTAGCTGGCCTAGGCATGTAGATAGGCTTTCCGACAGTGACCCGCAATGCGCAATTCCGCCATCTGGATTTTGATGATTGATCTCTGCAGGCTACGAGGTCTCCGGTGGCCACCATACATCTGGAAGCTAGCAGGTATTGGAATGTCGTTGGAGTCATTTGCGGTCAAGCCGCAGGGAATAGCATATCCAGTGATGACGTCGTGCGATAGAGCGGGGGAGTCGACCACCCAAAAGCATTGGCAGCGGCCGGGACTTGGCCCACAAATCTGCGGACTACTCGTCACAATTGTACTTCCCTATAAAAGCTCCGCAGAGACTGAAGAGAGGTACAATACTGCTCCTCCGGTGACCGCAGGTAGAGTAGAAACATGGGTGGCGAAAGCCCCGGAGGCGCGGCTGGCATCACGGGCAGCGGCAGGTTGTTCACCAGAGCAGGTCCAAGAGTCCGTTGGGGCCATATTCATCTATCGGAAGGATGGCAGCAAGACAAGAGGCGCTAGGCGGGCCTCCTGACCTCCCACTGTTTGCGGTCTGCATTTCGCTTCAACTCGGCTTCATTCTGAGTTGCACTCTCTCCATTACGTGCTCCCCAACGCGTCTATAAGCAGAGGAGGCCTTGCCTTTTGGAACACTTGCCGGCTCAATAAGCCGACACCCCGTCAAAAGGGGTTGGTGAAAGTTCAAAAAAAATCGCCCCGAGGCATAGGCAGTCCTGTCCCCCCTCCAGCCACTCACCACCTCATAAGTATGAGGTTATGAGATATCGGTGACCTCAGGATATGTAGTTTCGGTGCGCCCCTGCAAGAGCGGAGGAAAGCAGTTTAAGGACGGATTCCGTTCCAGCGGAGGTCAGTCCGTCACGATACTGGACAGATCTGCGGGCCGTGTATACCCCCTCCTGCGAATGTATACAACTGGTGTTTTTGACATTGCTCCTGTCTGCCTGGCGGAGAATGGACGGCACTTTGCGCTTCCTTTTTTTGATGTTCGAGGCGTCATGATCGGTCGCTTTGCAACTGCGATGCAGCTTCGGTTGGCTCTTGCGCTGCCATTTCCGACACATAAAGGATACATAGAAGGCTAGCGATCTTTCGCGCTGGGTTCTGAAGCTTCGCTGGAAATTGGCAAGAGATGTCGGAGAAATGGAGCAAGCCTTTTAATCTTGAAAAAGTGCTACTTCGTCCTTTGCGCATTTTGGCTCTCCTGATGCATAATCTGTGATGCAAGGACCAAACAAGCTCAACAGATGCGTGATAAAAGGTATAGGTTTACTACGCCAAGGACAATGCTGACCGAAGAATCAAAGAAAGCCAGCCCCGATCAGGAATTCCCGCTGTATCCTATCAATCTACCGACCTGAGCGCACTCTCCACAGGTCAATGAATCTCTAACTTCCAACTAATCACAAAGATAGACTGCTCCGAGAACTCCGAAGGGAAGACTGGGGTGCCCGTGGCTGCCGGTGGCGGACTCACACTTGGCAAAACTTAAAGGCGCCGGAAGAGCTGGGGAATGCCAATACTGCACATCCCATTGCACACCACATCTAGGTGTGGCATCAAGAGTTAGCAGGGAAAGGCTGATAAGAGGGCTTTGCACGCTCTTGGGCGGCGCTTCAAGGAATCAAGCTTGGCGGCGCATTCGATGCTTGACAGTGGCAATTGCCACTCGCTGCCCAATCGCGTGTTTCGTCCTTCCTTAGCCACTTGTAACCTACTGCATGAGGTTTATGGACCAGACCACTGGATTTCCACGAGCATTCACGAGACAGACCGGAATCCTGTCTTTCTTTTCTTCGCAAGTTGTTCACGAGAGTACCCCGACTGCCGAAACCATCTGTTGGCTATTTGTTGGGAAGTACGGAGAGTTGTGGTCGGGAGGTTTTTTCGGAGGAAGTTTTGTTCCGGCGAGTCCGGAGGTCCGAGGAGTCATGTTCACTTCATCATGTTTCCCTCTTTCTCTCTTTCTCCTCACCGACGTTTACACTTCTCTCTAGGTAGATATGATCTCGCTTGCTGTTGCATAGCACCGACGTTTACACTTCTCTCTAGCCGCTGCGGGAATCCTACAGGCTTCAGCGCATCCGCCAACACTATTACTAGGAATCTTTCGATGCATCGAGCTTAATCTGAATAGCGTAGCCTGTACTCTCTCTGCTCTCGGGTCCCGCCGCTTGCCGGCCCCCTCACCTCATACTATTTGTGAGCGGCAAAATTCCTAATTCCATGTGAGCCGGCAACCGCAACTTCTTTGCAGAAAGACTGGATCTGGAGCAGCGATTTGTGGCACTTCTACTGCAAAGTCTATAATCCACATTTCGGCATTCGCATCTAGCAGCGCGTATGCATGCACCGTCAAATTTTCAGCGATATAGCCCATTATAAATTCTGTAATGGCATTACAAAAAGTCTAATTTTTGTATTTGGCAAAAATCCCAGTTCGCGCTCTTGGAAGATCTTGATCAAGCCCGAGCCAGGGACGTGACTATATGCCTTGAAAATCACACCGGCCATAGCCCTGATGTAGAGGAGTGTAGCTGCTAGTCAGATTGGCTTAAGTGGCCCTATATGCAGCACAATAAACGTCAAAAGCGAAGGTCAAAATGGCAGAGGAGGGGGTGTCGAGAAATGACCGTCCCCACTGTACAGTGGCGATCTTGAACGCCGTAGCGCTCTATAGCGGCGTGCATCAACTTTAGGTGTTTCTCGAGTTCGACCTTCACGTCAGCTGCAGCTGCTCGCCGACGCGCGCCCAAGGTCGTCCGTGAACAAGGTCGAAGCGGGCGCGGCGGTCCGAGGGCCAGAAGGGGTCGATCGTGAGTTATATTTGTGTACACGCCGAGTCCGGCTGCACAGACCAATTGCAGGCCTGTGTCGAACGACCGAGATCAAGCATCGAGGCGAGCGGAACTCCTCGGCGGCGGCCGGCGCGGAGGTTCCGACCGGGGGCGCGGAGGTTCCGACCGCGTTCGGTGGCCGACGCGGCCGACGCGCTGATTATCAGATCAAAGATGTTCCGGCTCTTTTTTTCTGCTTCTTACACACAGCGCAACGGACTGAGATGGTCGCACCGAGTGCTAACGCTGTGCGCAACGTGCTCGTCCTCGGCTGCAGCTACGCAGGTGCCTCTCTCCCCGACCAACCCCGACTCGCTGCTCTCGACCTTCTCTCCACCAAGCTGACCTCCCTCCTTGCACCGCCCTCGCCCCCGCTTTGCGGACCACACCACAGGCGCAAGAGCAGCCAAACTCCTGAGCGAGACGCTGCCGTCCTCGCACCGCGTCGTCGTCATTGACCGACAGAGGTGCGTCTTTTGCTCTCGAGCGCGGCTCGTCTGCTCGCGCTCCCCGGATTGCACTGCTAACCTCTCCGGTCACCTTGTTGCTTCTCCAGCCATTTTAACCGTGAGTGCGGACCCTGTCGGGCGAGCGAAAGGGAGACTCGCGAGACTGACGTCGACTGCTCGGCCGCATCCAAAATCGCCCAGATCTCTACCTGCAACCTCGGTGAGCCAGAGGAGAGTGCCTTCAATATATGTTCCTGAGCTAACCATCGGGCTACAGAGTCTCGGTCGTTCCCGGTCACACCCCGAAAGTCTTTGTCCCGTACCAGAATGTCCTCGGCACACCGGCATCGAGTACCGCCGCCACCGCCGCGCCGCCTCCCCTCGCACCTCCCAAGGCACGGCACGTCTTTGTCAGCGCAGCCGTGACCGAGCTGCACGACGGCTACGTCGAACTCGATCGGGACCTGCTCGAACACGAGCGCGACCTCGAGGGAGACGAGGACGAAGTCGACCGGTTGACGGCAGAGTTGGAACACTCGCAACTGGAAGCGCACGGCTCGCTCGCCAAGAAGGAGGCCGCGCGGAGGCTCAAATGGGATTATCTGATCTACGTGCGTCAAGTCGACTCCCGAGATCGGAGGGCACGGAGAGGAAAAGGGGCTAACCTTGAGGCGATCTCACAGGCTCTGGGCTGCACCTTGCCACCACCACTCGCCTCGGTGGCTCGGACAAAGAAAGACGGCGTCTCGTTCCTCGAGGTGAGCATTTGCCAAGCTGTCTCGCGGGGAAAGAGAATGACGGTTGACGACGAGTTTGACAGGCCCAACAAGCCGCGATCGACAAGGCCAGCTCGATCTTGATCGTCGGAGGCGGCGCCTTGGGCATCCAGTACGCGACCGACATTGCCGACCTGTACAACAACCCGGCCAACGCAGTTCACCTCGGCGAGAAAGCTGCCGCGGCCGGCTCCCCACCGCCGAAGAAGCGAATCACGCTCGTCCACTCGCGGGACCGGTTCATGCCTCTGTACAAGCAAGAAATGCACGACGAGATCATGAAGAGGATGAGGGAACTCGGGGTCGACGTCGTGCTTGGGGAACGGCCGGATCTCGGCGATGTCAAGGACGACAAGCCGGGCGAGAAGCGGATACTGCGCTTGAGCGACGGGCGAGAGGTCGAGTATGATCTCCTGGTGAGTCTTCGTCGGCAGGGAAGCGCTATTCATGTGCGCGGAAGGGAGGCTGACGACGCGCGCGCGTATACACAGATGCGATGCACGGGCCAGAAGCCGAATTCGCAGTTGATGCGCGACTTTTTGCCCGGCGCGCTCGACAAGTACGGCTACATCAACGTCCGAGATACCCTTCAGGTCGACCTGTCAAGAGTTCCCGACCAGGACCGGTACAGCGAGCGAGTCCGGCGGAACTTGTTTGCGATCGGCGATGTGGCGAACGCGGGCGTGATCAAGGCAGGCCACACCGGGTGGAACCAGGTACGTCGCCGTACACCTCGCAACACGGCCGAGATCCGATCGCTGATATTTCCCCCCCGAACCCGCAGGCTGGCACTGCTGTTCAGAACATCATGTGCTTGATCGAGACCGACGCTTTGAACGCCTCCCTCCCTCCTGGCGCCGCGCTCCAGTCGCCCAGGCTGGTCGAGTACGAGCGGTCCCGTCCACGGATCAAGGTCACGCTCGGGCTCACGCATTCGGTGTCCGAGTCGTTGCCGTCGATGGATGCGAAAGAGACGGTGGTGAAGACGACTTCAGACGGGCCAGTGGATGGGCACTGGAAAGGGATGTGGGAACGGCTGGGGGCGGATCCGAGTGACGTCAACGCATAGAAGAACCAGAAGGGACTGTAGATACATAGCAGTCGTTGGGTTTAGAAGGGAAGAAAAGGTTTTCGGGAGTGACCGATCCGCACTGTGGTGCGCCATGTCCGATTTGCCAACGTCTCTGTCTCGCGCTCTCTGACCATGCGAGTGGTTGTGCTTCCGACGCTGGTGATCCCCTGGCTAACGGTACAGGAGCGGCGGCTACAGCTCCCCCTCGACCTCATCTCGGGGCTGCTGACCTCTCGGGGAAGGGATTCTCGCCATGTCGGCTGACTCGCATTACAAAAAAGTATCTGTATTGTATCTCCTACACCTCAATCCGACCAAGACGGAATCCAAAAGAGGGCCATGTCATCGAGATGTAGGCAGTTAACCGGCAAGCAGCTTGCATGAGTAGAATTTCTTTCTGATTGTCCGGACCGTCTCGGACCAGGACATCTACGCCAAGGACTGTGGTATTGCTCACAACCCGCGCGAGACCGAGGAGCACAAAGAGGTCCGTTGGCGTGTACCCACAGTGGCGTCCGATTCGTTTCCCGTGTCGAGGCCCTGATGTTAAGGGTCGAGCCCGACCGGACAGCACGCTCGCGAGGAGACTCACAAGATGGTGGAGGCTGAACGCCACACGGCGGCGGGGCTGAAAGGGACTATCCCGAACGTGAGACCAAGTCCGCCACAGCTTGACCGGGAGGCGACCTTCTCAGCTCGATTTTTTTCTTCGAGCTGGCGCGTTCTCTAGAGCTCGAGAGTCGGACCTGACCGTCGGTCACTGTCCCCCAGCCACGCGCTTCCGACCACGAAAAAGCGATGGCCGCCGAGCGTCTCGTCCGTTTGCCAGACTGGGAGGACGAACCGACGAAGACGACGAAATGAGACGGCCTTTCGCTCGCTCGCTCGCTCGCTCGCTTGCCCCGCCCCCTGCCCCTCGATGACGGTCTCTGTGCTGTAGTCTTTTTTGTCTTGTGTTTGCAACGGTCGCGCAATGCAGGGACCGAACGCTCTAGAACTGCCTTCATCCGAGCCCTGGCTCGGGAGCGGCGGCTTTTCGATCAGCGAAGCCGAATCGTCAGCGTGCGAGAGTCGTGCGAGACCACTGACTCGCGTGGCCTCCTCCGCGCCGCCCCCCTGGGCTGCTCGCGGGTGGCGCTCAGCAAGCTCTGCGTCGGATCGCGATGAACGTGCGAACCTCCAGTTCGATACGTTGGCGCTCCACCGGCGAGAGCGCGAGGAAACTGCTCAAGAGCGCGCTCAAGTTCGGACTGGCGCGACCCCGAACACGTGCAAGTCGGAAGAGCTTTCCGAGATCCATCACCATCGAGTGGACGTCAGGAGCGAACGGGCCGGGAGAGCCTTTGTTGCAGAGAAGAGGAAGAGAGTTGTTGCCACTTTCTCGTGAAGGGCGCCTACAACACGGCTAGGAAACAGGAGTCGTCCTAGCCGGATTATCGACGTATCGAGCGACTGCCGCACACAGGCGAACCTCCGACAGAAACTCCGCAGCACGACGGGCGCACCAGCTTCCGCTCTCGTCACTCAAGCTCGAGTATTGGGCAAGGAACGTATCTACTCGCACTTCTACATTCGGACACCTTTCTTCAAGGAAGTGTGGTCAATTTGCCTCGCAGTGACGGAGATTAGGAGTACAACACGGGGTCCGGGGAGGACTGTGCACGACCAAGTGCCGCAAAGACGGCGCACAGCTGGCAGTCTGTTCGGCTCGGAGTAGAGAGACGAACGCGGAATTCTGCGCCTTCGAACGCAGGCTTAGGCATCAGGTAAACAAGAGTGTCTCGGCACACTTTGTCGCGCAAAGGAGCACTGACTTCCTCCCACCCCGAAGTCCTGGCTTTCAGCGGCGTCTTTTGGCTCACGCGCTCACGCGGACCTCGGAGCGCAGGATCAGGAACGGGGAAAGCAGGTCTCTTTGATTCTTCAAAAGTCAAATGGTGGCGCTCGTGTAGGAGGGAGCAAGTATAAGAACGAGGTGATGTACACAGTCGAGGAAGGCGCACGCTACGAAGAGGTGCTAAAGTCGCCCTTCTTGTGGGCGCTCTGGTCGTCAAACTCGTGGCGGACGTGCGCGTCGAGGTCGAACGCAGCCTCGAGGAACTGCTCGATCTCGAGCGCGTGCTGCTTTTTGGATCCGGTCGCGACCGAACTCGTCGGTCCACGGCCGGCGTAGTAAACGCGGCGGTTCGAGTGGTGCTTCGTCTCGCGCATCGCCGTCTCGAGGCGAGGTTGCACATAAGTCCAAGCGCCGTTGTTGATCGGCTCTTCCTGCACCCAGTACGTGGTCGCGTTCGGGTACCGGTCGAGGTGCGGCGTGATCAAGTCGTACGGCAGGGGCGACAGCTGCTCGACACGCGAGATGGCGACGTTCTTGAGACCGCGCTTCTCACGCTCGGCGAGGAGGGTGTAGTACACCTGACCCGAGCACAAGATGTGGCGGACGACCTCCTCCGGCGCGGCGAATCCTTCCGGCTCCGACTCGGCGAGGTAGCGTTGGAAGACGGTACCCGGGCCGAACTCGTCGAGCGACGACTTTGATTGCGGGTGGCGGAGGAGGTTCTTGGAGAAGACCACGACCATCGGCTTCCGATAGTCGCGATGGACCTGTCTCCTCAGCGCGTGGAAGATGTTGGACGGGATCGTCGGGTAGACGATCTAAGTGGGATGAACAAGGTCAGCATTCCCTTGTCTTTGACAACAACACCCGACGCCACCCTCCGCCGCCAACACGCGCCGCCAAGAAGGAAAAGCACCCACCTGCATGTTGCAGTCCTGGATCTGCCGGGCCTGCTTCTCGGGCGAAGGGTAGTGGAAGGGGTGGTCGTCGCAGAGCTGGAGGAAGCGCTCGATGCGGGCAGACGAGTGCTCCGGACCCTGGCCGTCGTAGCCGTGCGGGAGCGACATGACGAGACCCGAACGCTGCAGCCACTTGCG
>JAMALC010000321.1:0-10929 GCA_023628275.1 Rhodotorula sp. M30-05A-2 | reverse complement strand
GCGGTGCCTCGGTCAAGATTCAGCTGGACACAGGATGAGCCGGAGCGTAGTGTGAAAACTCTTCTACATGCCGTCAAGGTCCGGCCTCTATGGCGCGGGAAAACACTTGCCTTGAAATGAGAAGGTTGCGAAACGTCTGCTTGCTTTCCAACGCGCTTGGACGGCAACAGCGCGCGGGCAGTCTTTTTCCTGTGCCCCTCCCGTGCACTTAGCCGCTTAAGTCGCCCGCCAGTGACCGGACTCGCGGCTGCAGACCAGGGTTGCGGATATCGTACACTTGAATGTGTTCCAGACTACGCGATGTCGCGCTCTTCTTCCACCACGACTTTGATTCCTCTACTGAAGCCAACGTCCCTGCCAATCTCGTAGGATGGCGCGAGCTGTTCTGTCGGCCTCTGTCCCTGGCTCGGACGAACCTTCCGCAAAACGACTCGCGCGAATCGCTCGGCGAGACTGAGACTGATAAAAGGTTAGCTTTTGGGAGACGGAGGCAGAGGCAACATGGAAGCGCGCTCTCACCTTGGAGGCTCTTCCGAACCGAGAGACAACTTTGATGGTTTCGCAAATCGACGGAAGGGCCGAAGGACCTTCGTTAACATCGCCGTGCTGTCTGCTCCGAAGCCGAAGGCCGCGAAGAAAAAGAAAGCGACGATGACGTTGCTCCAGTTCGCGAAGTCTGCGACGGACTGGACCTCCGAGGTGAGGACCGTGAAGACATGCCACTGCGAAGAAGGCGGGGCTCGGGACATTAGCCACAGTACACAAACGGTAAATCGTGCTCGACGTACTGCTGAGTGCATGTAACTCCACGAGTAATCAGAATAGCGGAGGGAGGTCCTGACATTCACGGCAGCCGAATAGAAAGCGAGAGGTATGCCGATGCAGAGATAGGCGACGGATAGCCCCATCAGTCGCATGAAGCGCGCTGTGCTCAGAGCAGAGTGTGAGCCGGACACAACGCGACGGAAGTCGCGCCGATGGAGGATTAGGCGATAGACGGTATATGCTGTAAGAGAGATCAGCGAGATTACCCTCAAATCAGGAGGTCTCGGCCCTTACCGGAGTATAACATGCCCCCGATCGCAAAGACAGGCGGCCAGACCTGCCGCAGGACTAGAGATGGCCAGCAAAGAGTCTGCGGAACGGTGCATCCCAGGCCTCTGATGATCTGATAACGGATCGGCTGGTAAAGGATGTGACAAGCCATCGCAATCGCCGGCAATCCGAAAGAGATGGAGTAATCGTAGATGGCGCGCCTGCGTCGGTCACCGCGAGTGATGGCCGTCGCGCGAGGGCTCACGATATCCGCGAGGAAGCGCGCGATGCAGTAGACGGAGGCGACCCGTCCAATCTGTTGACCAATGGCGACCTGCATGAGGAGTCCAAGCGGTCAGCCAACTGGCGGAAATGCACGAATCCGCTCAGCAGCAATCTCAGGCGGACCTTGACGCTGATATCGCACCAGATCGGAGCGCGGTCGACGGCGTCCCCGTACCACACGGTCGTATTGATCTAGCGAGGGGAATAAACTCCGGCTCATCAGCATGAGGAGCTTCTTCGAGCCGAGTGATCCTTCGGGAGCTCGACAGTAGATTTGCTCACCAACTCGTGAATAGAGCCGACCATGATCCATACGCCCATCGCTATCGGTCCCGAGTTGCCCTGCTTGAACTGCCACACGAGCGGACCGACATTGAGGAGGATGAGGATAGCGGTGCAGATGATGTACGGCAGCTGCGTCGGCATCGCGGTTCAGCTCTCACGGCGAGTGTGAGTGGTCGAACACGATATGGACGGACACAGAGAGCACATTGCTTTCTCAGTGGCGATGTTCCCAGCCGCCCCCGCAAAGCTCGGAACACTTGGGAGTTGCCGCGAGAGGACAAAGTGAGGGAGAGAACAAAGGGTTCGATCGACTACATACTTGCGCTTTGTACATGTCCACATGGCTCCGAGCCGAAAGCGGCGAGGCACACACCTGCTCTATACAGTAAATACGCCCGCGGCTTCGTCCTCCGTAACCTCGACTTGTCAGATACAGTACCCGTAGACGGGAATGTTTTGGGAAACGGATGCAGATGTCAGGCACGCCGTACTACTTCTTCTTGACCTCTTTCCTTCGTACTTGCTCGTCTCCAACGAAAATTCCTTTGCCCTGCGTGAGAAAGAGGCGACGAGAGTCAGTCCGGCGCCCCAGTTACGGCCGGGCGGATCGAGAGAGCGACTGCGACTTGCATTGTACGGTTCCGGAACGCGCCACGCTCGGATCTGCGCGGCGACTTGACCGAGACGCTGCTTGTCGATCCCGGAGAGGGCGATGGCGTTCGGGGCCGGGGTGGTGGCTGTGACGTCGGGCGGGAGGTCGATGAGGACGGGGTGCGCGAAGCCGAGTTTGAGGTTGAGTCGCTGCGTCGGCTGCGGACCGGGGTGGTTGGTTCTGGACGAGGGCGGGATGTCTTCGACGGTTGCGCGGTAGCCGACGCCGACGAGCCTGATGGGGAGGGTGTAGCCCTCGGAGACGCCGACGACGGCGTTGGCGAGGAGGGCGCGGGTGAGACCCCACACGGCGCGCTGGTGCTTTACGGCTGGGTTCTCGATGTCGACGACAAAGTGATCCAGATTGGGTGCCTGTCCCTGTGCGCCCTCCTGCTTCTGCTGCTGCTGTTGCGTGAGACGGACGAAGGAAGCCAACTCGACGGCGAGCTGCCCCTTTGGACCCTTGACGATTGCCTGGGCGGGCGTCGCTCCGGGTGCGGCTGCGGCCAGACTCGGGAGCTGGATTGTGACGGTGCTCGGTACGGGAATGGCGGCTGACCCGACGTGAGACGGAGCAGTTGCGGACGAGTGGAACGCGGACGAGACGAGCGACGGAGCGGCGGCTGCGACGGCGTGCGGGCGAGCGCGGGCGGTCCAGGACCCGAGGGAAGCGGGTAATCTGGGCATGTCTGTATGTAGTCTGACTCTATACCGGCTTCCGTAGCGTGCGGAGAGAGTGTCGGTTCGAGAGAAGCAAGTGCACCGCCTCGCCTCGCCTCAGAGCTGGGTCGCGCTCTCCGACTCGATCACACCGCTTACACTCGCCCGGACAGCCTCGGGAACCTCGAATAAAAGCCAACAGAACTCATGGCTGCGACCGGCTACGACCGCAACCTCGTCCGGATCGGCAAAGAGCGAGTAGAAGGGGTAAGCCGCCGTCCTCGCATCTCTCGCCGCTGCTGGCGCTGCCTCCCGAGCAGCATGAGCTGACTCGAGAGAGAGCCGTACTCGGCGCGCACAGGTGTCGGCGACCGATTTCCCAGGTCACCACCCGGGCGAGGTCAACGGCTGGGACCTCGACCACTTCAGGTCGCAGCTCCGCGTTCAGCTCAACTCGCTCAGCCCCTCGGCCCTCGAGTTTGACCTCGTCGGAGTCGATGCCAGCGTAGCCAACGCCATCAGGCGTATCGTGATCGCAGAGGTGAGCCGGCCCCGCGAAACGCGTGGGCTTCGACCACCGTCCCGCAGAGCTGACCAAACATGCTTCACTACACCCAGGTCCCGACAATCGCAGTCGAGAATGTCTATGTCTGGAACAACACGTCGATCGTGCAGGACGAGGTGCTCGCGCAACGACTCGGGTTGATCCCTCTCGCCATCGACCCGCGGAAACTCGAAATGAAGCAATGTACGCAACCCTTCAAAACCGCGCTGCTCGTTCGGAGCGAAGCAGACTTGACTGACCAAATTGCCTCCTCCTGCCAACAGCTCCGGACGAGGTGCCGACAGATCTCAACACCGTCGTCTTCAGCCTCGTCGCGAGGTGCACCCGGAACCGAGATGTCAAAAAGGGAGAAACCGACCCGGCAAAGATCTGGTCCGGTATCGAGGGTGTGTCGTGTCTCCGGTGGGGCAGCCGAGTCGGCAGAACACGACTGACCCATAGCCTTTCCCGCCGGCGCGCAGTGCTCTCCTCTGATCTCGAATACAGCCCGCGCGGCGGTCAGTCGGAAATGTTTGCGGACAGCCCGCCGCGACCAGCCGTCGACAACATCCTCGTGGCAAAGATGCGTGGCGGACAGGTAGGCTCGTTCTCGCTTCCGTCGCTAGTCAAAGGCAGCCACCTGAATCGCTTTCCTGCCTGCAGGAAATCGTGGCCGAGCTGCATTGCAACAAGGGCGTCGGTAAGGATCACGCCAAGTGGTCCCCGGTCGGTGAGTCGCCTCTTGGCCTTCTCCCCAAACCTCGCCCGTCACTGACGTTGATCCCCGCCAACGCAGCTACCGCATCTTATCGCCTCTTGCCCAGCATCGAAATCCTCTCTCCGATCCCGAAAGAACTGCAACCCAAGTTCCAAGCCTGCTTCCCTTCGGGCGTCATCTCGATCAACAAGGAGGGCGAGGCCGTCGTCGCCGACGCACGGCGAGACACGGTCAGTCGCGAGGTGCTGCGGCATGCGGAATTCGAAGGAAAGGTCCGCCTCGGGCGCGTGCGGGATCACTTTATATGTGAGTCGCCGTCTGCATCTCGATACCTTCCCTACATACTCACTCGCGTGTACGTGTCATCACAGTCTCGCTCGAGTCGGCCGGTCAGTACAAACCGGAGGAGCTGGTTCCGGAGGCGATCACGACGCTTGTCTCGAAGATCCGGGGCGTTCGTGTTGCGCTGGCGGCTGCGACCGGTGTAGCATGAAAGAGTCGCCACGGTCTCGTGTGTAACATTACTCGCATATACCTCATCGGAACGATTTCCGCCCTGACCTGTGTCTCCGTTCTTGCTTGTGTCGACTGCTTTTGAGGAAAGATGCGCATGCAGCGGCTCTTTCGACCAGCAACTTCCTGGCTCCTCCCCATACGGCCGCCATGCCTGTGTCACTACGTCAAGCAGCCTTCTGGCTCGCCTGCCTGTCGCTAGCTAGCCCGCTCGAGGCTGCGCGAGTTCTCGGTGTCGTCGACCCGTCCGGCACCACGTCGTCCTTGAACCACTTCTGGGCGTCCCTGAGGTGTGAGTGAACTGCGCGACAGACCAAGAATCCGCGTCTTTGACTGACGTCCCGCCCTCGCCCGCCCGCAGCGGCTGGCTTTGACGTCGTGGTCGGCGACGTGCAGGAATCGGCGGCGGTCCTCCGCAAGGACGGCGACTCGATCGACCATATCGCCTTCTTTGCGACAGGGGTCAAGCGTGCGCGCATCGCCTCTAGTCTCTCGAGGTCTCCGGGCGATTGCTGACCTTCACCTGCGCAGAGCTCCCGGCCGAACTGTCACCGCAGTCGCTCGCTCGTCGACTCGAAAGCGGCGTCGACTTGCTGCTCGTCGTACCGCCGCCTGCGACCGAAGTCTGGCGAGACTTTGCTCGCGAGTTCGAGGTCGACTTTGACGACCGAGAGTCGTGGGTCGCCGACCACGTCGCCTACAACCGCGACCTCGACTCGGGCTCTCATACGGTCCTCACGGTGCCCGTCAACGAGGCGCCGAGTCCGTTCATCTCGGCAGCGACTCGCGCAGGACCACCGGTGATCTACCACGGAGGTGGACATGCTGCCGGACCGCATCCGCTGTTGACCACCCTGTTCAGGGCTTCGCCGTCGGCCATCTCGGCCGCAGCTGGCTCGGAGGGTCCGACTGAAGGCGCTCGGATGATCGGCAGTCAACATGCGCTGGTCAGCGCCTTCCAGGCGCGTAACAACGCCCGCGTCGCCTTCTCGGGATCAGTAGACTTTTTCTCCGACCAGTACCTCGAATCGCCCGAGGTCGAAAAGCCAAAGTACGTCCCCCCCCTGGTCCTTTTACTCGGTGAGAGACCTGGAGGCTGACTGATCGTTATGGTATAGATACGGGAACGCCGGTTTTGCGAAGGACCTGGCAAAGTGGACCTTCCAGCAGACCGGTCAACTGCAAATCGGCAGCTTCAAGCACCGGCTCGCCGATTCGGCAGAGACGCCCGCGATGTACACGGTCAAGACCGATATGGTAAGCCTTTTTACTCCTATGACGCCCCTCTTGAAAGACCCAGAAAATTGACCTGCAGCTGGAAGAACCGCGGAAGCTGACTCTCGCCTCTGCTTCCGACCCCTGCAGCACGTCGAGCTCGACATCATCGCTTCGGAACCGTACGAAGCGAACGACCTCCAGCTCGAATTCACGATGCTCGACCCGCATCTTCGAGTTGCCATTCCGGTGACGCCTGCGGCTGGCAACCTCCTCCGCGGCGAAACCCGCTTCACCATCCCGGACCGCCACGGCGTCTTCAAGCTCGAGCTCGACCACCGCCGCCCCGGCTGGTCCAGCATCCACGAGGCCCTGACGGTGCCGGTCGTTCCGCCTCGTCACGACGAGTACGACCGCTTCATCGTCGGCGCGATCCCGTACTACGGAGGGGCAGCCAGCGTCACGGTTGCCTTCGTCCTCTTTGCGTGGTTGTGGACGGGGCAGTCTTGATGTATAGTGCACTTCGTACTGCAATCTGATTCGCGCTCCCGAAGCCTCTGCGGTCGAGAGCACTGAGAGACTCCTCTTCCAGGAAGCGATGGCTTTTCTCAACCTGCCGACGGCAAAGAACCTCTTCGCTGGGCACGCTCTGTCAGGAGAAGGAGAGGAAACGAGTTGCATCTGCCTTTGTGACTGGGCTTGGCTGCGAGATAGGAACTGGTGTGACAACATGGAGACAAGTCGGGGAAAGAAAGGGAGAAGGCCGCTGGTCGTACAGTGGCCGCCCGGTCGGCACAGATCGCCGTTCAGCCCGTTCGAGATTTTGGCGGGCTATGTATCCTCACGCATGCATCAGTGTCCCGCGCGCAGGGATCATGAGGAAAGCGGAAGTTATAGTTTAAATGCTCACGCGTGCCGTGCGGGTTTCTTCGTGTGGGAGAACTCGCCGAGCTTGTGGCCGACATGGGCTGGCGTGACATGCACGGGCAAGTAGTCCTTGCCGTTGTGGACCAGGAACGTCGCGCTGTTTCGGTGAGAGCGCTGCCGTGAGCGATCTGACCCCAGAGAGCCCATCACTGACCACCACCACTCGCGAGGGCGCGTACCCGACGTGGAAGGGCATGATCGTGCAGTTACGAGCCGTCGTTCGTATCGGCGAGTTGCTCTTGATGGCGTCCGCGAGGCCGGGGAACGGCACAAAGAAGGGAACTGCTCGGGGAGTGAGTGGATCTCGTCAGAGTGCGCAGAGAGACGTCCCGGGGCGGAAGGCAGCAGTAGCCCTACCCTTCCACTTTGCTCGCAGCAGCACACTCGTCGGCAGCATCGTAGAGGTCAGCGCTGTGGGTCCGAGACGTTGCCGAGCAGCTCCTCGAAAGCGCCGCGTTCAGCGTCGGAGCAACTCGAGGAAAAGTGCTGCGCCAAGCTAGCCAGTGTAGAGCATTCTGCCCGTGACTAGATACAGTTTGCCTAGCTTCTCCAGCGTTTGAACGTCATTCCGCAAATTCTACTCGATAATCCACCGCTCCACGGCCTTCCAAGCTGTCAAAAAATCAGACCGCAGCGCTACCATCGACTGCGCTCGAGTCCCAACGGAGCTGAACTTGCGTCCCTTGTAGAGACGGTGCACCGGCCGCAAGAGCCTGCGAGGAAGGCGATCAACGAGTCAGCACGACTGCGGGAAAACCCCGGGAAGCAGCCTCTGTACGTGAGGGGATCCACGAACCTGTTCAGCAGCCTCTCGAGAGTCAAACTCGAAAGCGTAGACTTCTGTATCGTCTTTCGCACCGAGAGCGCGCACCGCGCCGTATTTCTGCGGGGAAAATGGAGACTCTAGAGTGAGCCAAACACTCGGCGAACGAGGGTCCCGAGACATCACGTGAAGAGAGGGCTCACCTCGAGGTGACTCTGCAGCTCGGCGGCGATTTCCTCCGTAACCGGTTCAGCCAAGACGCGCCGGCTCCGGAAGTCGAGCTTGAAGCGCTTCGGTTTCGGTTCACCGCGGTTGAACGGTTTCGACGACGACGAGGGGGACGGGTACCCGTTCGAGCCAGCCGAGGCGGGAAGACCGAGCGCTTTCGCCTGCAATGGTGCGTTCAGCAGACCGTCAGACGCTAATGACTTGACTTGCCGGAAAGGTCCGACAAGGATTCAGAAAAAGAGAGGGTCGCTCACCTCGCGCCGCAATCGCTCGAGCCGGGCTCGCGCGTCCTCGGGTCCGGCAGGTGCCGCCGCCGCTGCCTCCTTGGCTTCTCGCAGCAGTCGCTCCGCCACTTCGGTCAGGGACCGCATCTCCTTGAGCAGAGCCCGCTTCTGCTCCTTGTCGGCGCCTTCGAGCTGACCGAGGATCTCTTTCTGCCGCGCCGAGTTGGCCTCGAGTTGCTGAGCTCGGTCGGCCGCTGCTTTCGCCTTGGCCTCTTTGGCGGCGGCAGCTGCAATGGCTGCTTGCGACGTGGCTGAAGGCGGCAGTGCGGAGGCGGAATCGGCGACCTCCCCCTCCTCCACCTTTGCCGAGTCGGCGCCGTCCATGTTGACGTCTTCCGTCGGCGCATCCGTCGGCGCGGTCACAACAAAGAGAGCGGGGTCCTCTTGCGCCCGGTATGTCCGCACGAAGCGGTTACCAAAGATGGGTTGCGGCGAGGCGAGGGCCCGCTCCGCTTCGGCCGGGTTGGAGAACGCGACCATGGCGGTACAGGCGTTCTTGTCGACCGAGACTCCGGCAATCTTGCCAAACGGGTTGAAGAACTGTCGCACGGCGGCGTCCGATGCGCATTGCGGCGGGATGTGCTCGACGCGGATGCAGCGAGTTTCGCCTCGCGCAGGTCGTCCTCTACAATAAAAGGAAACGCTCGCAGTCAGTTCTTGGTAACAAGGCGCGAGAGCGACATAGCTTTGCTGCTCACCGTGCAGACGGCACGCCTCGGTCCGCAGGCTGCTGGCGTCTCTGAGCCGGACGCGGAGGCATGCCGGCGGCGGCGGCCATCGGAGCGGGAGCAGGCAGGCCGGGTGTCGACATGACATCGTGCTGGAAGGGACATGCGGCTCCGCGCGGGCAGTAACCTCGGACTGAGGAGGCCAAGTGGTCAGCATCAAATTAACAGAGAGGGAGTCGTGATTTTCGAAACTTGCAGTGGTAATCCCGGCACGGCTGAGACGGCACTCCGCGCTGCTGCTGCGGCATGTGCATTCCGTTGAAGCCGGGCATCGTCGGTGGTCCGCCGGCGGCTGGGTAGAGGAACGGGTTCGGGGTGATGCGCGGTTGTTTGAACGGCATGCCCGGCGGATACGATTGAGGGGGTGTGCGCGGACGCTTTCGGCCGCGCGGAGACGCTTGCTCCACGTGTGTGTGCATCGGTGCTGCTGCTGCTGCTGCTGCTGCTGCTGCGACATCTTGCTTGCCGTTGCCGTACGGGAGCGGGATGGAGGTGTCGTGCGGGGCCTCGAGGTACTGCATGAGCGCGTCGACAAAGCTGGTTGTGTCTGCGGGTAGGACAGGGTCAGGGCCCGAGTACGTATCGGGGAGAGAGAGTGTGTGTGTGTGCATACTGACTGTCTTCGAGAAAGTCTACGAGCTGCTCGATGCAGTTTGCACGGAGCTCTTGGCGGCCGGGGACATCGTTGGCGAGGAGGGCGATGATAAAGTCGGCGAGAAGCGCAGGCTCTGCATCCGAGCTGGACGAGCCCCATAGACGTGAGGGTCAGCGGTCTGTACGACGGACGCTCGATGTTGAGAAGAGGGAGCGGGGTGTGTGCTCACATCGGGTCGAGCGCCCTGACGAGCCAGTCCTTTGTGGCGTGCTGGTCGAATGAGATCTTCATGTTCGCCCTGCGACTCTGAGTACTCGACGTCGAGCGTGCAGCGCTGGAGCTAGAGGAGCGAACGAGAGAGAGAGCGGAGTGATGACGTGTCGGTTGGAGCTTGACGCGGAAGAGAAGCTAAGCGACCACTGAGCGCCGAGCTGGGAACGCACGCAGCCGACCGCGTCTCCCGTCTTTCCGTCGTCTTTGGCCACCCTGCGAAAGCATCAAAGACCGCCAACGTAAGCACTCGTTCACCCCTCAAACGCCCCCCCTCGGCCCGCCCTGCCCGCCCGAGCCCCGCCGCCCAACCGAGAGCCGTCGAGCTCGTCGCGCGCCCTCCTTCAAGCCAGAGCTGACTTTGCTGTCCCCTCGCCCACTCCCCCTGGACCCTCTGGACCCGCACAAACCGACTCGGTGACCGCTGTATCGACATCTTGACCCGGTACTTCGACCTCTGCCCGCGCCCCGTGCGACCTGACGCCGAATCGGAACCCGCGACCGCCATCCCCTCTCGACACGGCTCGCTCGCTCGTCTGACACCCGCTCTCCCTTCCCCGCTCCTCGCACACGACGCGCTCGCCATACACATCTCGATCGATCGAACAACGACCTGCGGCTCGCCCCCTCTCCTCGTGCGACCCCGGTACCACACAACTCGCTCGCAACAACAGCATGGGTCGCTTCCAAGAGTACCAGGTCATCGGCCGCAAGCTGCCGTCGGAGAAGGAGCCCCAGCCCAAGCTCTACCGGATGCGCATCTTTGCCCCGAACGAGGTCGTCGCCAAGTCCCGCTTCTGGTACTTCCTCCGCAAGCTCCGCAAGGTCAAGAAGGCGACCGGTGAGGTCGTCGCCGTCAACGTCGTGAGTCTCGGCTACCTCGTCGGCGAGGTCGTGCACGAGGGTATCGCAGGTCGACTACGAGGTTCGGGTCGCAGTGCCGTGCGTGTGGGCAAGACGAGCAGAGTAGGGCAGGGGGAGCGGGAAGGCCCTGCCGGCAAATGCGCCCACCGCGAGCATCTTGTATGGAGGTGGAACGGAACGGCGCGGAGAACAGGCTACCAGAGCTTCGGACCGAGTGTTGACCGGACACCCCCCTTCGCCCCCGCTTGCAGATCAGCGAGAAGAAGCCGCTCAAGGTCAAGAACTTCGGCATCTGGCTCCGCTACGACTCGCGCTCGGGAACTCACAACATGTACAAGGAGTACCGTGAGCTCTCGCGTGCCGA
>JAMALC010000320.1:0-10615 GCA_023628275.1 Rhodotorula sp. M30-05A-2 | reverse complement strand
ACCGTTGTTGACGGCCTCGACCTCGAGCTCGTCCTGGCCGATCGAGATGACGTTGAACGAGAGGATGCCGTCGTCGACATAGATGGGCTTGCCCGGCTCGAGAACCTTGGTAATGTTCTGGTAGTCGATGTACATGACCTTGTCGTCGCACTTGGTGGCGTACTCGGGGTTGGTCGTGAACTTCATGCGGTGGCCAGCGTTGATCTTGATCTGTTTCATGTGCACACAATGGCGTTAGTATTACGTGAGTGGAGTAGAATGAGTGGACGGGTCACGCACGTCCTGGTCGTTGACCATGTTGCCAGTGCGGATCTCCGGGCCCTTCTGCTCGGGTACAAAGCGCATTCGTCAGCATTCTGCTCAACGATCTAGATGAGCGGAGCGAGGGAACGAACGGTGTCGAGAGCGATAGCGACCGGGCGTCCGCCTCCCTCTGCAAAACCGGAGAAGGGTCAATTTCTGCTTCCACGGCCTCGGGGCACTTGGCAAAGGCATGTCACTCACGAGCAACAGCCTGGCGGGTGTTGTCGATGACCGACTGGTGGTACTCATATGAGCCGTGCGAGAAGTTCATGCGAACTGCAGGGCGAATCGTCCAGGTCAGTCTGCGAGATCTTCAACGCGGGGCGCCAGCTCGGAAAAAAGGATGTCTCTACGCACCGACGTTGACACCGGCAGCACGGAGCTTGGAAAGCATCTCGACCGAGTTGGTCTTGGGACCTATTTGTGCGGGAAAGCGGAGGAAGCGGGAGTCAGTTGAAGTTTGTTTGGACGCTCTGCAGACTACGACTCACCGATGGTAGCAATGATCGAGGTCTAGAGTGTAGAATCAGAGGGTCAGCATGCATTTTGCAGGCGAGGCGGAGCGTGCACGAGCGTGGTCGCTGTCGTCGGGTTCACGAGCTCGCGCGAAGCCTGTAGCAGCCCGTCGCTTGCAGCGCCGGTAGTTCAGGAACCGCAAAGAGTGACTGACCTGTCGAATGCAAGCAAACAGAGAGCATGGTCAGCGCTGGACAGGTATCGAGAGCCACGTTCGTCTGCGAGAACCGAGCCCCACTGACCTTGCGGAGCGAACTCTGCTGGAGACCCTCTGGCGCCTTGGGGGGGATCTGCAAGTTCTGGAGCCATTCGAGCTGGGAGGTGACCTGCAGAGCTCGAAGCGTACAGTGCACGGCGAGATCAGAGTCGAGACAAGGTGTTGGAAAGCGATGAGATAATGAGGTCAGCTCGGCTCGGCGACGACGGCGAGAGCAGGGACGAGTAGCTCGACTTGCCTGGTCGAGAGGAAGCATGATGGGCAGTTGGTCCTTCTAGTGCTTTTGCAAAAGAGAGGCGAGTGTAGAGAGCGAAAGGGAGAACCGCGAAAAAAGTGCAGCGCTCGCTCAGCCTGTGCGCGTCGGCCAACCTTCCCAACCCTCGCTCACACCGCTACACACACCCGCTAGAGGACTACGAGCTCCGTAGATAGACTCACTACCCCAAATTCTGCCAACTACTCTTCTCGTAAGATCTTCACAAGGCGAGCAAAGGCCGCTGATCCGTCGCATACATCCGCATCTCGCTCCTTGAGAGGACCGATGTCGACAGATCTCACTCCGATGAGAGTTTGACGGGCACAGAACTGGTTCATCCGAGTATACGGAGGGGCCGAACGAGCCGGAATCGTCTTCCGGAACCCGGGAGAGCACCATCAGCGTTCGGCGAAAGAATCTTCATCGGTTGTCGGTGGTGAGGAGTGGCTGTCATGTTCTATAGAAGCCTCGGCGTAAATAGGTCTGTTCAAGCAATGGCGAGAGGTGGAAAAGCGACAACGCCGGCTGGTGACTATGTATACTGGCGCACCATATGGGACAAGCTTGAGGTGCCGACGGCATCATCCGGCGCGACGACTACGCGCCCAACAGCTTGCCATTTAGTGAATCAAACATTCTGGGTTCATGGACAAGCATTGCACAAGCGCAACAACAAGCGTGCGATACGAACAAGCGCCCTCCGACAAGCCAAGCTCCTTCCTCCTAACCCTCCTCTTCGTCGTTCTCGTCCGAACCTTCCTCCAGCCAAGCGGACAGATTCCCTTCGCGTGCGAGCTCGTTAAGCGCCTCCTCGAACTCCTTGAGTTTCTTCGACTCCTCGAGCCGCCGGCGTTGACGGCTGGTCAGGCTCGCCCTAGCGATCTCGGGGACGGGCAGGACCGTGTTCTCCTTGTCGGCACGGCGAGCAGCCCAACAAACGCACTGGATCTACGGGAGTATAGAGAAGAGAGGCTCGAGTCAGTTCCTGTGGAGGATGAATAGAAGAACGCCGAGACAAAAGGCAGGGCGGAAGCAGCACACTCCGACTCACCAGCTCGACCCAGGTCCGACGCGCCGTGCGACCGTCTTTGCCATTCTTCCAGACGAACCTCGTCTCCTCAAACTTCTCGTCAAAGTCCTTCGCAGTGAGGGTCGGATCGTCGGCGTCGATCCTACCAATCTCGCAGACCGAGATCATTGCGCAAGCGACCTCGAGCGAGAGCTCGACGACCGGCTTCGTCTCTTCCTTGACGGCGAAGCCAGGAGCGGTGTCGGATGTCGCCTCCTTCCCTACCTCCCCATCTTCGTCGTCGTCCTCGTCCGCTGACGACGCCTCAATGATCGCTTTCCGCCGGGTTCCGACCGACGGGACGTTTTCCTCCTTTTTCTTCCGATCTGCCGCCCTCTCCTCTCCTTGGGCGATCGTCTGGATCTTGAGTCCGGCTGGAGCGGCGAGGTCGTCCTCGGCATGCTCGACTCGACGGTGGCGCAGAACTTCGGCGAGCGGTCCGAAGTGACTGCAGACCGAGCAGAGCACCCAGGACGAAGGGCGGAGGAAGAACTCGTCGCCGTAAGTCGGATCCGCAAGCACGTCGACGTCGAGGGTGTCAATCTCTGCTTCGCTCTGGTCCGTCGTCGCCGCGAGGATCGTCTTGAGAGCGGCCAAGCGGACGTCGATCTTGTACTCTCCCACGACCTCGAGGATCTCTTCGAAGCGTTCACGCCACTTGTCGATGTCCTCCTTCTTGCGACTTGGCGTGACAGCAAACTCCGGATCGTCCCAAAAGTCGCGCACAATCGGCAGGCGGCAGAAGTCGGCGAGACTGGGAAGGTAATCCTGCACTATGGCGTCCGTGTAGCTCTCCCGGATCTTGGCCAGCCGGGTGCGGAAGAACTTCTTCTTGGCGTCAATCTTTTCGTTGCGCTTGCGACGCGCGTCGGAACGGGCCTGCGCGATGCTGTGCTCATGCGCGCGCTTCTTCTCTTCCTCGATGAGCTGCGGGATCTGCGGATGCACATACTCCCAGACTGCGCGTAGTGCCGCGAAGTCAGCGCGAACTCGCGTCGACGCATGCGCAGATGTTTCTCGGGTGTCACGTACCTGCGTCCGAAAGCTCAGGAGGCTGTGTGAGGAGCGTAGGCGTGATCGCGTTCCAGTCGAACGTCGTCGAAGTGACGTTTCGGGCTCCGTGATGCTCCAGGATGTTGTGCGCGACACAACGTCCGAGCTCTGCGTACAGGTGCGGACGAATGTCGATCCAGACTGCGCGAGATCGGTGGGCTGGTCAGCAGCGGAGCAGTAAGCCGTGATCTCGGAAGCTCAGGTCGTCGTACCTTCATCGGTCAACGGCTCGGCCACGTCCACCAGGGGATGGCGACTGAAATTCCAGACACGAAGTCTGTGTATCGTCTCGGATTATTTCAGTGAGGTCAACTCGCGCAGCAAGACACGAGAGAGCTCAAACTCACTCGGGCTCGAAGAATTTCGAAAACAATCCCTCTTTGGCGATCAAGTCATTGATGCTGGAAGTAGAGTCCGAGTTAGTTCGCCGCATAGGTCTCAACGATCATAATTGGAGTGAAGTACCAACGGAACCTCTCCTTGCGCAAGTTGGAGTCGAAATTTTGTCCCGCGTCCGATTCCTCGTGACCGTCCCGGAGCGTGGGCCCGTAGCGCTTCAGCCACGCCGTAATCTAGCCACGGGGCAATTCAAAGTTAGCGTCAAGAGCTCCGGCGATGTGATCCGGGTGACACACCTGTTGGCGTTCCGTCTTGCGGGCGACGCGTTCGCGCACAAACTGGCGCACTCGCGGGGTGAGATGGCTGTAGGCGTCTTCGCTCCCGGCCGCCTCCTCTTCCGTACCCTCCGCGGTCCTTGCGCTCATGCGTCCACGACGATTGCGCCGGTGCCCGGGTCGAGCACCGTTCGCGGTATCCTCCATCTGAAGCTCTTCGAGACGTTCCGAGACGACTTGAAGGTCGGTCATGAGGGCATATGGCGGTTTCCGCTGCCGAGGGTTGAAGTCTGGGGGTACGCCTGCACACGGAAGGTGTCAGCCACATGAGAAAGCCGCAGAACTCTTTAGATGACTCACGTTCCGTTGTTCTGACGAGTTCGATGGTCAACGGGTGCAGCTCGTCGAAGTCTTCATTGTGGGCTACCTCGTCAACCGGCACGGCTTCACGGGCGAGGCAAGCGGAGCAGACAAGTGCCAACAAGTCGGAATCCGGGTAAACGGTGTCCTTGCCGCAGATCTAACGAGATGCGTAGGTTCAGCGTCTTGCTCGTTCCGCAGACTCGAGAGCGGCGTGAGCGAACCTGGCAAGTCTTTGCAAAGTAGAGTGCGGAAAGCTTGAGAGGCTTGATCGGTTTTCCGTCTTCGAAAGGGAGCTGACGTTTTTCGCGGGCTTTTTTGCGCCCAGAGGGAGTGTCGTCGTCCTCGTCGTCCGTGTCCTCATCAGATCTCCCCTGCTTGAATCCCAGAAACATGTCGAGGAAGAACTTCGAATAGCGGCCGTAGAAAGGGTCGTTGTCTGGCGACTCGAGTTGATGGCGCCACATCGCCGCACCGCTGTCGGACGTCAATGCAGCATGCATCCTTTTGTTGACAAACGCGAGCTGCCACAGCGAACTCGGTAGCAGATGCGAGCAAATCTGTTCACGGTGGTTCAGAAACTGTTCGCCTGAGATTCTCGCGCTTCGATCCGCTGACGCACCTCGAGCATCACTTCGACGGGGAGGAGCGCTGTCCAGTCCACGCGCTTGACGTTGGCCACGAGTGCACCTCGTTGCTTGACTCCCAGGACCGGCTCGTGTACCCTCGCCCAGAGGTAGGCGTCGGGCGGGACGACCTCGGCAGGTTCCTCTGCAAGGGCGGGTCGGACATCAATTTCGTCTGCACAGCCTCGGGCGGGCACGGGAGCTCACCTTCGCGATCGGACTCTTCCGACTCGGGCTTCTTGCCCTTCTTGGTCGCCTTGGGAGCGCGCGCACGCTTCTTCGGGGGCGGCTTGGGTTCGTCAGCCTCCTCCGAGTCGCTGGCGCCTTCCGCCTCCGCGTAGCTGATCTGGGCGGCCGCCTGACGCGGACGACGAGCTCTCGAAGCAGCTGACATGCTGCTGCGGACGTCCTCAGCTTCTCGCGCGCAGTGTAAGTGCTTGCAACGAGAGGAGCGAGCGAAACCGAGGACAGGAGACCTCGACGCGGATCGGAAGAAGCGACGATGCGCTCGAGCCGCCGAGCACGGTTGCGTCGATGGTTCGTTCTGATCTCGTAAAGATGCAAGCCAGCAAGCGTGTATCGGCGCGACTTTGGAGAGTGTAGCGCCGGCCCTGATCCGCGGTACTGCAGAGCAGGCGGTCGAGTGGCAAGCAGCGGACCGTGCCGGACGCATCAGCAGGTGAATCGGCTCGCCTCCGCCTACACTCGCAGACATGCTCGAGGTCAGTCGAACGTGACAGGAGAGCGTATGTACCGAGATGCGAAGTGACGAGCCGCTGAACGGGAGCCGCAGTCAAGTGTGAGCAAAAAATTCTTTCGAGGCGAACGTGCGCATTGCAAGACGTATTGACTGGACTGAATGAGCACCCGAGCGGCATCTGGCGGGAGATCAGCTATAACTGGTTCACAGGAAACGCTGATCGGTCCGGAGTCCGCAATAGCGCTCATCAGCCGTCCGGCGCAAGCTTTGGCAACTTGGCCCCAAGCCTGGCCAGCACTTGCCCTTCACCTGCGCCAAGTCACCCGGACATTGTCACAGGCTGCCTCCGCCGGTGATGAACTCACTCTGTATCGGTACCATGCGGTGCGAAATGCCGCGGAGCCCATCTCAGCTGGACTCTGCTCTCCTCGGACTTGAGTTACGGGCAGCAGCCAAGCTGCACCTCAGCTCGCGTTCACGCTCTCAGTGCTCGGACGGAGTGCTCTAGTGCACTCGTATTTCTGCTGTATCCGCTTCGGCCTGTACCGATTGTTCGTGACTGTCGGCGAGACTCGCGCAGTCCGCACGGCTAAACCGCAAAACGTTTGCCACCGTTCTGCAACGACGCCAATGCGTGCCGTCACCAGAGTAAACGACTTTGAACGTCCCGAGACTGGTTCAGCCGCTTCTTCGTGCTCATTGCAGGGCCTCGCTTTGCCGGTACTTCCGCTCGCAATCCCGGGCTGATACCGACCCCCTCGCTTCTTCCGTCAAAGCCACCGGCGCACGCGCTCAAAAGCCCTTCCTGAGTAGACTCGTCGCTGCGAAATATTTGAACCAAATCCGTCAAGCCGGGCGGACGTCCTGTGTGTTCCGCTTAGAGGCCCCTGTGCAGTGGCGCACCCGACTGCAAAGCGCCGTAAGCTTTGGGCACTCAACCACGCCATACTCAAACGCCGCAGTACAAGGAGCTTGCACCAAGCTTATCTGTTACAGACGGCAGACTGTGATGCAAGTCTGAACGCATCACGAGAATCCACCTCCGTGCTCGCCAGGGACTATGCGGGCCATCCACACTGCAGGGACTTTTCGCCGGACCATCTGTAAGGAATCCGCCTTGATTGCACGGCTGATATATATTGCTCAAGCTTGCCATGCGACACCCCGATCTCGGCAGCATGGTCAAGAGCAGATCGGTGCCTTGCCTATGGTTTTTCGAGAGGACTCGACATGGTCAGGAGGAAGAACAGCTCCCGCGCGCTCCGGAGGGAAGCGGAATTAGCCGTCGACTCTTGTATAACGAAGGCAAGATTGGTAGTGCCTGTTTCCGAGGTCATTTGCATATATAGAAAATTCAGCCGGCGTGCCGACGAGGGAAGCGGCCGCTGCTCCTCCGCCTTCTCCGCTCGACTGACTCTCCGTCGACTGAGGAACGTCAGCGCCGCTATGCAGCCGTACGGAGGGTATCACTACTCCCAACCAGGTCATGGCTACCCGTACCCCTACGCCGTCGCCCAGCAGCCTCCGCCAACCGCTTCGTCGTCCACTCATGCACCTGAACCGACTCCACCGCACACGACCTCAAAGAAGCGCACAAGGAGCAGCATAGCTTCAGATACCTCGGCGCAACCTCCCAAGGGCAAGGGCAAAGCGGCGGCTAGAGCCTCGGCTTCAGAACAGCCGTCGCGCGAGAACGGCAATGGCAGTCGCGGTTCGGTCAATCATCACGGAGACGACTCGGACGAGCAGCTCGACGGCGACGACTCGGACGGGACTGGGACCGGAGCAGGAGGCAAGAGGAAAAAGCGGCTGCCTCTCAGCTGTGGAGAATGTCAGAGGAGGAAAATCAAATGCGACCGGTAAGTCGAAAGGAAGCTCTGGCGAGGAGTCGCACAACGCTCAATTGACACTTCGACTACAGACAAATGCCCTGCTCGGCTTGCGTGCGGCGGAAACGGAGCCAGTTCTGCTCTTTCGACGACGACGACCCGGCGTGAGTTACCTTCCCGCGCTCTTGGCAGCGGTAGCGAGTTCTCGCTCACCCAGACGCTTTCACACCTTCAGGTCCCCGTATGCACTCAATTCCGAGGTCCGATCGATCAACCGCCGCCTGCTGCACCTCGAGAGCCTTTTCCAGCAAGCACATCCGCAACTCGTCCACCAGAATCAGCTCTATGCCGGCGGCGCTGCCTCGCCCGAATCGGCTTCAGCATCCGGTGCATCCATGCATGCCAGTCCGGGACTTCCGGCTGTTCCCACCTCGAATAGTCGCCGCGCCAAGCCCGAACCGCAAGTCTTTTTACCGCCGCCCCCTCCGCCGCCACTTCATCCGGCTGCACCACCGTCCCGTCCACAGCCGCAACGGCCCGCGAGCGATACCGCCGCACGATCGGATGGTCAGGAGCAGTCCGCTTCCGATACCGAAGACGCCGTCGCCGACCTCGAGGAGCAGACTTTCGGTGCCCGCGTGCCCGTCCTCCGTGCACTGCACGCTTCGGCGCAAGCGCCCGTCCGGTCGTACAAATACGTCAAGGTACCCGACATGGAGCTCACGCGCTGCATGACGAGCATCTTGGCCGAGCCGCTCTCGTTCGACCAAGACGGGAGGCCGCGGTCTGCGGTCCGACTCGGGCTCGACCTCGCCGTCTCGACTGCCGACTTGCCCGCCGTACGCGACGAGGCGCTCAATCAAGTGATCGCCGTCCTCCCCGATGCCGACATTGCCTCGTTCCTGATCGAGAAATACTTTGCTGAACTCGAGTACGACTTCAAGGTCCTCGATCCGGTTGCGTTCCGCGTCGAGCACGAACGGTTCGTCGAGATGGTCCAGCAGGGGAGGCAAGCCCTCGTCGACCCGCTCTGGATCGCCGTCTTCTGTATGGTCCTCGCGCTCGCGCTCGATGCGTTCTGGTCCCGCCCGGACGGAATGAGGGACTTTGCCATCTTTCGCGGTCTGGCCGAATCCGACCTGCGCGACTTGCCTTCGGTGTGGCACGACGCCGCGCTGCGAGCTCTCCAGCTCGGAGAATGGGGCGGGACTCCACGCATCCGGACGATCCAATGCGTCATCCTCTTCGGGCAATGTACGTAATTCGCCCGCTTCTTCTGGTGTCTCCTGAAGCTGACTTGCTCTTCCTTCGTGACCATAGACATTCAGATCTCGAGCTCGTCCGGTCAACAAGGCCGCTTCCTTGGCTGGGCGGCTTCAGCAATCCGCGTCGCCCAGCGCATGTCGCTCCACCGCCTTGGCAACGACCCGCAAACCATGCCGCCTGACGATCCTGCCTTGCCGCCGGGGCAGAACAGCCTGAAACGGCAGATGGCCGTCCGACTCTGGCACCACTTGGTAAACATTGACGCGTGGCTGTCCGACTCGCCCGCGTTCCGGTGCTACATTTTGCACCCGTCGCAATACAACACGGCCCGACCGCTCAATCTCAACCTGAGCGATTTGTCTCGCACAGAGTGGGGAACGCCGCCGGCGCACCCGCTCAGCGTCTACACCGACGCCTCGTTCCAGCTCGTCCAGTGCAAGATCGCCGAACAGATTCGACGCGCGCTCGATACGCTCGTGCTCTCCGGAAACAAGTTCAGCTACTCGGCCGTGCTCGAGCAAGATGCCGCTTGGCGCCAGGTGCTCGAAGGGATCCCCGAGGTCTATCTCCAACAAGATAATCTGCCCGATTCGTCTCCTCGCATCGCTTACGAGCGAGCTTGCATCCTCGAAGACGTCTACTCGCGCATCGTCCGCCTGAACCGCCCTCTCCTCGGCCGCGGTTACAACGCCGACTCTCCTTACCAAAGGTCGCGAGAAAAGTGCATCGAGGCCGCCAAAGCGTTGATCAACACCAACTATGGCATGCTGCAGATCGAGACGAGCCGTTGGTGGAGTGAGTTATCGAGGCGTTGGCTCTGCGGAATGATACCCCCCGCTGATCAAGTTCCCGCCTCGCAGTGTACACGGGCACGTTGGCAAGCTCGATCGTCCTCATGATGGACATCTTCCACGCAATCGACCACGACCGACCCGAATCAGAGATTAAAGAGGTCGGTCTTTCCGCCAAACCGCGGATGCGGCTGAAGGACCAGAACTGATCAGAAACTCGCACAACCCGCAGAAGCGCGAAGTCCTGAGCAAGGCTCGAATCATTTTCGATTCGGAGGTCGCTACGCCGGCGCTGACTGTCGTGGTCGAGGAAGGTCGAAAGATTCTGGCGTAAGTGAGAAACGAATGCGCGGCAGTCGAGCCGGTCACAGCGCTGATGATGTCTCTACCTGCAGCGGACTGTTGGTCGAGGAAGAGCGTCGACGTACCACCAAGGCGGCGCACGACATGGCGGCTGCCCCTTTGCCGCCGCTCGAGACTTTCTCCCAAGTACGTTTCCGCTTCTGCACCTTATGCGGCTTTTCTGACTCCCTCCTTCTCTTACCAGGTTCTCAAGCGCATCTCGCGCGAAGTAGCTGCTCAAGAGTATGTGCAGCCAGGCGCGACGCCCGCGCCTCTCGCCACCTCGACTGGACCGATCTCGCGGGACGAGTCGGTCGCGTACGGAGCGGAGCCGCCATTCTCCTTCGCCCAGGCCGCCGCGACCGCGATGGCGCGGACTCCTATGCTCGACCCCTCGGTCTTGCCACACATGTACGAGGGAGCTGCGACCGCGCCGGACTACTCGTCGTTTGTCAACACTCTCGTCTCGGAGGACTGGACTGCCGGAACTTTTACGAGCCCGGGCGGCGACGAGGCGTCGTTACTGGATCAGCTCGCCGCGACGTGGTGAGGCTCTCGTAGCCTGCAGCTCGACTTCTGCGAGGGAATCGTTTTGCCTCAACCCAGTCTGCTGTCCTCGATGACGGCAGAAACTCGACGAGATCGTTACCTTCTCAACTTCTTATCGTGGAGC
>JAMALC010000319.1:0-10869 GCA_023628275.1 Rhodotorula sp. M30-05A-2 | reverse complement strand
CTTTTGACGGAGATGGTGTGCTGAACCTGAAACTTGGCGCTGACACTCTTGTTTCCATCCACCTCGCTAGCTTCGCTACTCGAGATTGTAGGGGTCGGACCCAAGATGGCGTACCTGTACCTGCAAGCGACCGGACAGAATGTGCGTCGGCGTTACACCTTGTCAAGCAACGACCATTCCGCATCTTTGCCTCAAAAGATAGTCGACTGATTGTCAAAGGGACGGTGTTGTCGCACAGGTCGGCATCGGCGTGGACACGCACGTGCACCGGATCACGAACCGGCTGCGGTGGCACAAAAAGGAGACGCAGACGGCCGAGCAGACACGGTGCGTTCCAATTTACAGCATCAAACTTTCCATTACAAGCCGCTGACTCTTACGCGCTTGTGGCAGACTGAACCTGGAGTCGTGGCTGCCGAAACACCTCTGGCCTTCGGTGAACAAGGTCAGTCGTCGCTGTCTTTCTGCACAAGAAGATTCCGATACCGCGGATAGAACCTTTCTGACCCGCGTGCCACTGTACTCGCGCAGATGCTGGTCGGCTTTGGGCAAGAGATCTGCAAACCCGTCGGACCTCGGTGCGATCTCTGCGACGTCGCCACTGCCAAACTGTGCCCCTCTCGGCGCGTGGTCGTGCCCTCACCGAAGAAAAAGGTCAAAGTTGAAGTGGAAGTGAAAGGGGAGGAGGGCGAGCCGGCGGTGGCAGTTGCGGTGGAGAAGGAGGAGGAGAAATTGCTGTCGCTGAGAACGGAGCCAGCTGACACGGGCACGGTGCGAGCGGCGGAGGAGATCACGATCAAACACGAGGCTGTCGAGACCACCATACGATAAGTTAGAGGTCCGCGAGGTGGAATCTGCACTCGGTGTAGCTCTGCTGTGGCAATTTTGACATCTCATCGTCGGCTCCGAGAAGCGGCGCCTCGACGCGTCGAACTTGTTTGATTCTCTCTCTCTTTCAAAGCCCCTCCCTGGGGCTAGGCTTGGCATGTCTACACGGGAGCTCGTGCCCAACACGCCTACGTCAACGGCGCAGCAGCAGCAGCCTGGGCAGTCTCAGCAGGTCGAATCGGTCGGTCAGAGTTATCTGTGGAGCGCCCTCGCTCGGCAGCCTCAACTCGCAGAAGCAGGAGACGCTTCCGGAGGCGACAGGGACGAGCAGAGCGACGATGCATTGCTAGACGCGCCCAACTACGAGGACGGCGCTCAGCCTGCCCGCGAACGAGACGAGGATCAGCTGGTTCAGGACTCGCAAGCGTCGCCTCAGGAGGACGAAGACGGCATAGACGAGCTCGACAGCATCGAACCCAGTCACTCGCAGCCGCAGAACGGGCCCCAGGACAGCTTCCACCTGAGCCAGTTGGCGCACGACGAGCCAAAGAGTCTCGGCCGGACGCAACACGAGCAGGAAACGTTCCAGCGGCACCCGCGCCACGACAGGAGGCTCTCGGATGGAGGTAGCAACAACGGCAACAGTGGCGAAGTGGACGACTCGCGGGCGCCGTCGGCGTCGGCCGCTGTCTCGATGGATCTCACCAAGGCGGAAGGGAGAGTGCTGCACGCCCAACCGCCGCCGCCGCCAGCCAAGCCACTTTCGCCCCGGTACGCCCCGACAGACACGACCGGAGTCCTCGAGGAGACGATGCTCCCGACGCAGATCGAGCAGGACGACGCCGAAGACGAGGAGCAAGGCGCACCAAAGCAACAGCAGTCCGACTCGCAAAAGGAGAATGCCTCGCCAGCTCGCTCACCGACTCGGCCGAGTTCTTCCTCTGCTGAGCGCGCTATCTCTGCACTCGGCGTGCGCAACTCGCACATCAACATTGACGAGCAGAACGGATCTTCCTCCTCCCCCGCGATCGAACGCGAACTGCTCGGATCCGCCAGGCTTTCGACGACCTCGAAGCGCCCGCCGCCGACGTTCCAGACCGGCCCCAGTGTTTCCGCTTCCGCTCTCGAGCTCGCTTCGAGCGCCGACCCCGATATCTCGCCGAGTGTGCTGCTGCTGTCGCCGCGCAAAGCTGCCTTCCAGTCGGCGCCACTCGGATCCTCGGGAGCGCCAGTCCAGATGTCGTCCGCAGGCCCCTCGGGCGAGCCGATGGATGTAGACGGCCCCATCGTACGTCCAAAAATCTGTACCTCTCGCGGCAGCCTCTACATTCGCAGATCCTGAGAAACTAGTCCCGCAGACCTCGACTCCGGCTTTCCTGAACGCGCAACCTCCCGATCCGTCCATCGCCGCGACTCGTACCGTCCCGAACCTCGCCGTCGCGCACACCGACGAACCGATTCGACTCTCCCGCAACGCGACCGAGCCGGCGGGTGCGACCCCTTTCGCAACTTCCTCGGCGATGAAGGCCGCTCCGCTCCCGAAACAGAAGAAGCGCCGCGAACCATGGGACGACCTTTCGCAGGACTCGAGTGGATCGCTCGCCAAGTCGCAAAATCCGGCAATGCAGGCGGCTCGAGCTGTTGAGTCGGATGCTGCGAACGAGACTGACGGACGGACGGACAACCGGGTCGACCCTGCCGAGCACAAAGAGGAGCAAGGCTCCAATGGCGGCGGATCCGCGCCCAACGGAAGAGACGAAGCCGCGACTGTCGCCGGCGAGGACGCCATGAGCGTTGAGGAGTCGATGGCGGCGACGGTTCCTCACGAGGAATCGGTCCCCACTGGCTCGGCGAATGCGACCCCGAGCGCGCGGCAAGTTGGCAGGCTGTCGCAGCCGGAAGACGACGACCAGTTTTCGTCGCTCGAAAGCGGCGGACCCAAGCGTCCGACTGGCCAGCCCGCCCTGTTCGCGCCCGAGTCGGCCACGTCTTCGCCGAGCCAGGTCTCGTTCTCCCTTGCGCCAATCGAGTTTCCAACCGCGAGCGCGCCGGAGCCACCAAAAGAAAAGAAACGCTTGTCCGACATCTCGGAGCTCCGGAGCAGCTCGGAAGTTCCCCCGACGCAGTATGAGGTTCCGGCGACTCAGAAGGAGTACGACATCTTCCGATCTTCGAACAAGTCGCAGGAAGCCGCTTTTGACAGTGAGCCTCGCTTTTGGTGTGCTCTTTCTGGAGGCATGCTGACTTTCTCGGTGCAGACTCGGATCGGTGGCACGCGTCTTTCCAAGTTCCGGATAAGGCCGAAGCGTCTCAGCGCAAGTCGCCTCCGGCTCCCGTCCAGCCCGCGCCCGGTCGCGCCTTGAAGCGCCAACCGCCCCCGCCTTCACCCGTACGAAACGGAGCCTTTGCTACGGTACCCGCTGCAGAGGACAAGTCGACGGAGAATCAGCACTCTGGCAACGCGGACGAGAGCATGCGCCCACTCGGACAAGCAATGGACGCTTCGACCTTGGCGCAGGCGACACAGCGCATGCAGCCGGTCCCCGAAAGCTCGCCCGAAGTGCCGCTCGCAAAGAAGGCTCGCCGCGTCGGTCCCTCTAAGCCATCCGTCTCGTTCGCTGCGGGAGTGATTCCAGATAGTGATGGGCCGACTTCGTCCGAACCGATTGCCGGACCTTCCAGGGGCGCCGCCGGACCTTCCAGGATCGCCGCCGGACCGTCGGAGGACCCTGGCGACGAGCTTTCGCCGCTCGGTAGCCCGCGCCGTCAGGCATCTCCTGCGCCGGCGACCAAGGCGCCCGAGAAGGGCAAGGCGAAACCGGTCGCGAAGGGCAAGGGCAAGAGCGTGCGTGGTCGCCGCATGCTCGACTCGACCGAGTCGCGCGACGTGCTGGACCTGCTCGCCGATTCGAAACAAGACGGTGCCGCATCAGCCGAGCAGGAAGAAACGAACTACGACGAGGTCCCGACTACGCGCAATGCCAAAGGCCGCAGTCGTCGGACGTCGGGCGGCGCCGACCATCCCTCTCCGCCGCCGAAATCCGGACCGAAATCCAAGACTGTCGACAAGGGCAAGCGCCGCGCTGACGAGCCTCCTGCCGGTCACGACCACGGCGAGGAAGATGTAGCATCTCCGCGCAAGAAGCAGCAGAAACCGAGCATCGATGACTTTGAGCTCGACATCGTCGTCGGTCCGGTCAGCTCACGCCGCTCCACTCCCGCTCAATCGTCGCCGCCGAATCAAACAAATCGCGCGGCGGCTGCTCGCCCGCCCACGACTTCTTCCAAGACTGCGGCGGCCAAGAAGAAAGGCAAAGCCAAGGCGGAACCGAAGCGGCGCAGCACGACCGGCGGTTCGCGCACGACGGCTTCTTCCGCCGCCGCCGCCGCTGAGGACGAACCGCTCGCAGGCCCATCGCGCCGTCGATCCGCGCCTGTAGACGGCTCCGTCCGCGAGGCGTCAGTCGTCGACGAGAAGCCGAAGCTCCGTCGCCTACCCGAGTCCGCCCCTTTCCGGCGCGTCTTTGGTCTCTGGCGCGACGACCATTGCTTCTACCCAGGAGAGATCGAGTGGGCGTCGTCGGGAACCGTCTTTGTCCGCTTCGATGACACGAACACCGGCAAATTGCGCCCGTCCGAGATCCGCTACTGCCGCCTCGACAGGGGCGATAGGGTACTGTACCTGGGCCAAGACGCCGACGGTCCGGCCGACATTCGTCAGCAACTTATCGTCGCCGACGTCGAACAGACCGCACAACCTGATGCGGAGGACGGAGACGGTAACGGCAACGACCATCTCCAGGCCGAAGATCGCGTGACTGTCCTCTCAACCAACGGAAGGAAATATCGGGTGCCGCTCAAGACGCTGTTCATACCGGGAAACCGCGCGCCGCAGCTTGAGAAATCGCGACCGACATCTTCCGAGTTGACCGCCCTGGAAGAGTCGAAATCGAAGGATGGCGAAACCGAATCGAACGAAACGGAGTCGAAGAACATCGAACCGAAACTCGCTCCGGCGCCGAAACCGTTCTCGCTGCCTGCGTTCGAAGCAACAAGAACGGCGACCTCGATCTTCAGTCGGACCGCTTTCATCGTCACCAAGGCGGACCGGCTAAAGGAAGGACGCGCGACGCTGGACCTCGCGCCGTACGGCGCCGTCATGATCGATTGGCCGCACTTGTTCAGGGTCCGCGCGGCGGCTGCCGATCCCAAGGCGCCACCGCATGTCGAGTTCCAGACGGAGGACTTTGCCGACATTGACGAGATCTTCCTCTTGAGCGACAAGCACTGCTCGACGCCGAAGTATCTCGCGGCGCTGGCGCTCGGGATCCCTTGCTTGTCGCCCGGTTTCGCGACGCAGTCAATCAAGGAGGTGAGCCGCGCGCGCTCACAGCTTGAACCCGCGTGTGTGAGGTATTGACACTGGACGGCTTCGCCTTGTACAGAACATCCGTCTACCGTGGCAACAGTTTGTCCTGCCGGCCGGACATTTGCGCTGCCTCGACGCGGTCGCCATCGGCTCCATGTACCGCGCCATGACCAAGACGAGCTTCGACCTCGGCTCGCTCGAGCAAGCCTATCGGGACGGCGGCGTCTTTGCGGACTGCTCGTTCCTGGTGGTCTGCAAGCCGTACTCGAAAGCCAAGCCGGACGCGGTGCGTCTTCCCGATGTCGCCGTGTAATCTCAAGCGGGAGAAAGAGCTGACAAGGGTTTCACGTGGACTGACGCAGAAGGAGAAAGAGGCGGCGCAGCGGCACCACTACCAGATCTATGCCCTCCTCGCGTGCGCTTCCGCCCGCATGGTCCATTTCACCGCCTCGCTCGCCAACGCCAAGTCCGCATCGGGCTACGACCTCGTCCTCCTCGTCGAAGATCAGGACACGATCCCGCCGCTGCCGGCTTTGCTCCGATCGCACAAAGGGTTGGTGACCGTCACGTGGGTCAAGCAGTGCTTGGTGGCGGGGAGGTTGCTCCCGCCTGCGAGGTTGAAAGAGGTGGCGGCGACGGCAGAGGCTGAATGAGGGAGGGCTGTTGTAAGAGCTGGGTGGCGGGATCGCTTGTCGCGGGAGAAGTAGAGGGAGAGCGAGGAGGGACGCATGCATGGCTTGAACATGGCTCGACCGCTTGCAGATTTCAAAATGCAATCACTACCCGCATCGCGAGCATACGACGTGACCGAAGGCCGTCAGAAGACGCTCAGGCGGAAGTAGCAACATGATAGATTTCGAGCAAGAGCGGGAGTGCGTCCCAAGCAGTTCGCAGAGAACACGGGAGCGAGGAGCGAGGCACAATCAAAAGCAGCGCATGACCAGCAAGAAAGATAAAATATAAGAAAAGGTATGTACAGACGCGTCTGACAGCCGTTCCCCGATTAACCCGTAGGTTTGCCTGAGTTCGGCGCAGGGAATAGCTTCTAAATAGCGCCGCAAATGGTCTTGCTTCTCGGAATCCCGACCTGCCCTAGGGATGGAGGCAAGGCCGGACTGTCTAAGGTATCGAGAGCGTGGGAGTGGAGGATGGGGAGGGGGGTTGGGAGGGGGTCGTAGGACGCGCGGCAATCCACCGGGGGGCGGGCGGCCGGTAGCTCGAGTATTGAGAACAGCAGCAGCTTCTTCTTCTTCTTCGTGTCAGAGCGTGGCGCCTGGCGTGCACCGGCAGCGTGTGTGCTGGAGAGCGTCGAGTGGGTTAAGCGAGTCGCGAGAGGGCCGCAAGAGCGGGCAACCCTGGACAGCCTCCTTGCAAGTGTACAGCCTCCGTAGTCGAATCCCCAAGTGCTTTTTTTGAATGCGCCGGAGAATCCAGCCCAGCGTCTGGTTGTCGGATGTGTGAAGAGGGAAGATGCCCGTCGTCGTGAGCTCGCGCGAAGAACGGCGGCCGAATCCGAATACAGAATCGCAAATTTTTCAGACCGCCATCGCATGCATGGCCCGTCGGTTCCAGATCGACCCTGCGCACGTCATCACAGGACGACTGCGGGCTCGTTGCTTGTCCAGCTGGTCTCTGAGCATGCACGAGGACGGTCACTCGCCGGCACGGCCTCCTGGCCTCGCGCAGGAGCCTCGAGGCAGACCACCAGCTGCTGGATGTGGCAGGCTCGATCCCAAAGAGGCAAGTTTAGACCGCGCGGGCGGCGTCTGGCCGAGGAAGAAGCTCGGACAGGGGGCAACCCAGCCTTCTTCCCGCTGGTGGTCGTGCCTGTCAGGCTATACGGCTATGGACTTGTTTGTGTCGGCCCGGACGTCTGCAGAGTGACTTGATAGCTCTAAACGCTTTCAATAAGGGCTGCAAGAGATTCAATTGACGTCGCGGACGTGAGCACGCGGAAGCGAGAAGCCGGTCCATCTTTCCGCGTACACTCGCCGTACACGAGTCTGCACAGCTCGCAGGAGCGTCTAGACACAGCTTCGAGCTACGCTAGAGTAGCGTCTGTACCGGCGGTGACCTGCCAGCCGATCTATACCCGCCTCGGCACTTTCCGACGGTTTCGCCGACGGACGCTCGGATTTCTCGTCGTCGCCGCCGGGAAATCCCACGCTGCAGAGCGGGCACCGAGGGAGCTGGACAGCGGTGGATTGGGAGTGGACAAGAAGGACTAGAGCGCGACTCGAGAGGTACGTCTGCAGCGCCACGATGCGATCAAATCCGCGAGACTGATCGACACATGTACTCGCCCCTTTGTGGCCGCTCGCAGCTCTCGCGCACCGCACCTCGACGAGGCCGCGCTGGCCCAGGCACGCTCCATACAGAGCTCTGCGCGCTGTCTGCGTCGCCCCGAGCGCCGCCCATCGACCGAGAGACACCGGAGACCGGACACCAACTTTTCCAGAGCTGGCGCCGATCCTCTTCCCTAGTTGGGCCTCCGCACGCTGCTGCATACCGTAGCCGGCGCACGACGAGGCCATACCCGCCATTCGCAGCGGCATGTCGAACGACGACTTGCTGTACTCGCAAGCAGGACCAAGCGGGGGTAATGCGACTGCGTCGTCGTCGCCTGCCGGAGCCGGCATCTTGCAGTCGCAGCAGCAGCAGGCTCTCGCCGCCCTGTCGCATCAAAAGGCCGTCCAGCAGCAGCAGCAACAGCATGCGCACGCTCAGGCGCAAGCTCAGGCTGCGCACGCCTACGCCGCCATGCACGCTCAGCAACAAGCGGTCAATGCCGCCGCCGCCGCCGCTGCTTTCGCCGCCAATTCGCAGTACCCGACAACGGCGCCGGCTACACCACATAGTCATACATCGCCTCAATCCCCGGTCAAGGTGACGCCCGATACCGGCGGCGGCAACGGCAGTCTCGGCGGATCCGGCGCGGTGGCGGCTAGTTCGCCCTTTTCCGCCGCAGGAGGGGGAGGAGGAGGCTCCGTCGCATCACCTGCGGGATCAACGTTCTCTGCTGGAGCATCATCGGCGCACGAACACGCGGCGATGGCCATGGCGGCCGACTCGGCGGCGTACGGCCGTGCGACCGGGATGGCCCTCGCAGGCGCGACCGGCCTCGTCGGGAGTTCGCCCGTCAAGGGCGCCAACATGGTGATGTCTCAGAGTCTCGGTGGGATGGACGTCGATCAGTCGTCGTCGTCGTCGCCGTCGTCGTCAGCGTACGGCATGCCTCCGATGATGCCCGGGAGCGGTTCCATCACGCCTGGAGCAGCTTCGGCCGGAACGACCTTCGCCTTTCCGGGTCCGCCTGCCGGTTCGACGGCGCTCTCGTCGCCCGCAGTTCCGTCACAACATCCCGCGCCGTCGATGGCTTCGACGTCGAGGCATCACCCCTACGCGCACGCGAGTCGACCTTCTCTGCACACGCAAACTTCCGCCTCCTCGATCCCCCTCTACCTCTCCTCCCCTTCTCCAGTCGGCGGTCCCCCTCCAACTACCCCTCCTCCGTACGGCAACGTCGCCGAGGGGGCGTTGGGAATACCTCCTCCTCCGCCGACGGCCACTTCCGTCGCGCCGCAGCGGGTGCACTCGGCCCCGGCGCATATCTTGACCCTCCAGACGCAAGGGACCGACGGACTCGGCTCGCCGGTCGCGAGTGCAGAACCGGACAGCCAAGGCGCTCTGGATCAGCGTCGCTTCGTCGGCGATCTCTCGCAGCCGCAACAACAACAGCAGCAGCAGCAGCAACACCCTCATCCTCGCGACATGTCTTCCTCCGACTCGATCCTGCATCTCTCGACGAACTCGGCGCCCGCGACAACTCCGGCCACGCTCGTCAATCCGGCCGCGTCGTACCAGAGCGGTCGACCGCCGTCTATGACGATCGATACCGCCCACGCGTCGAACGCCCTCGCCTCTCTGAATGCACCGCAGTCCGCTCCCCCGACGTCGATGGAAGACTCGCGGATGATGGTTCCCACCGCCGCCGCCACCGCCCCCGCCGCCGGCTACAACGAAAAAGTCTCGGCGGCGCTCGTCCTCCTCCAGAAGCGCTTGCCGATCATGGGCGCCGCATTGTCGACGAGCGAGACGGAATCGGGGCAGGACGAGGAGGAGATTTGGAAGGGTATCGAGGGCGCGTACGACGAATTGAAGCGGATCATGGTCAAGCGCAAGGACGGCCGCAGACGACTCAGTCACGGATCGTCGTCCAACAACATGGTGAGTTCGCGCCAAGCTTATTCTCCGTGCCGATGAAACTAGGCTGATGGCTTTTCTCGTCCGCAGCGCTCTTTCACGACCATGGAGCTCGAATCGCCGATCACGCCGATCACTCCAAGCGACCATTTGGGCAGCGCCTTTGGTGCTTCAAAATCGACCTCGGCTCTTGTCGCCCCGCCTCCACCATCATCGGTGCAATCTGGTGCGCAGCTGCAAACATCCGCAGCCGGTGCGGCGCAACCGCCACTCTTGCATTCGCTCTCGACACCGGACGTGTCGTCGGCGTCGGCTGCGGCGGTTCGACAGGCTGCTGCTGCTCAAGCGCAAGCGGTCCAGATCCAGCAGCAGCAGGCTCAGCAGCAGGCTCAACAAGCGCAACAGCAGGCTCAGCAGCAGGCCCAGCAAGCGCAACAGCAGGCTCAGCAAGCGCAACAGCAGGCCCAGCAGCAGGCTCAGCAAGCGCAACAGCAGGCGCAGGCGCAGGTCCACCTCCAACAGCAGCAGCAGCAGCAGCACGCGCAGCTCCAGCAGGCGCACATGCAAGCGCAGATCCACGCCGCCGCCGCCGCCGAGGCCGAGCAGCAGATGATGGACGACGAAGCGCGAGCCCGTCTCAAAGAGCAGCTGCAAGCTGAGGAAGACGCCCGCATCTCGGCCAGGAGGCAAGCATACCACGAAGCGGAGCAACGCGCATTCCGGATGGAGGCAGATGCGCACGCCGAAGATGAAGCAGAACGGCGTGCCAACTTCGACGCGATCGTCTTGTGCGAGGCCGCCCGTCGCGCAGGATACGTTCCACGGCCAGCCGACCACAACGGGCAACCGCAAGTGTGGCCCAACTTTCAAGGCGACGTCAACGTGGACTTCAATCAAGCCGTTCACGAGGAGCAACTCCGCCTCGCGCGCTCGCGCTTGCATCAGCAGATGCAGGAGGGCGCCACGCCCGGAGCGCCGCAAACTCTGCCGAACCCTCCCGCGCCTCCTCCGACTCCGTCCTCGGCCTCGATAGCACCAGCAATGCAGTCTATGCAGCCGTCGCCGGTGTCACAGCAGTCGTCGTCGTCGTCGACGGAAGTGACACCACAGCCGCCTGCGCCGCAACAGCTGGCCCCGATGGGCTTCGATGGACAGGCTCCGTCGTTCACACTCTCGCCGCAGCAGATCATGCCGAATGGATCCGGCCCGCTCCTCACCATCCCGAGCCAAACCGTCCCTGGCGCCATCTCGCCGCCGCTGTACGCAAACCCCGCCTCGCATCCGAACGCGACGACATCTTCCGCCGCGTTCCCGTACAATGGCGGTGCCGAGTCGGTCAGCGACGATATGGCGATGCACATGCAGCTTGGAGGTCTCGCTGCGTTCCAGGAGGAGCAGCAGCAGCAACAACAACAAGCGAACCAGCCGCAGATGGATTCCGTCGACCCGACCTTGACTGGCGGCGTCGC
>JAMALC010000318.1:0-11314 GCA_023628275.1 Rhodotorula sp. M30-05A-2 | reverse complement strand
GGTCGACTGCTCGAGGATAGTCGCGATGGACTGGCGCACGCTACCAACGCTGATCTTGGAGGCCATTGCTGCTGCAAAAGAGGAACAAGGGGGGGTTGACCGGGGGTGGTGGAGTCCAACCCTCGCAGCTCGCAAGCTCGCCCTCGTCGCCGCCATCAGCGCCCCCTCTCCCTCTCCGCGTCTACCGCCACCCTGGAGTAGCACAGGTAGTATCCAGTCGACACTCTATAATCATTCGATTCCACTCATGTACCTCTCGTGCCAAGGCGAGTGGCCTAGAGTCGGAAATGGGTGCACCGCCACACCTTTTGTAATGTTTTGTAATCAACTTGTATTCCAGCAATCGGCTCGCCTCAAAACTCGGCCCCTGGCCCGCGAGTCGGCACCTCGTTCTTGCAAGAACAGCATCATGTCGTCAGGTCTCGAGAGTGCGTACAGCGTCACGAGCAGGTGTCAAGTCTCGGATATCTGATCATCTCTGACCCGCAGAATCGCTGTTCCAGCTCAAGGTGAAGACCCACCCCCCCACATCCGATTAGCCCTCGCGCTGACCCTGCCCTCGAACACGCGTACGCACGCTATCATAGTTCACGACCAAGCAGCTGCAGAAGCAATCTCGCAAGGCCGCCAAGGATGAAACAGCAGAAAAGGCAAAGCTGAAAAAAGTCAGCCCCGTTCCGTCCTCCTCGGCGTCATCCTCCAGCCCGACGCTGCTGACGGCGAGGTTGCGCAACTCCACAGGCCCTGCAACAAGGCAATCAAGAAGGCGCTCGCATCTACGCCTCGAACGCGATCCGGAAAAAGAGCGAATCCCTCAACCTGCTCCGCCTCTCGTCTAGGATCGACGCCGTCGCGAGCCGCGTCGAGACGGCCGTCACGATGCGCCAAGTGACCGGGTCGATGGCCGCCGTCGTGAAAAACATGGACCGCGCCATGCAGGACATGAACCTCGAGAGGGTGAGCAAAGGCCGTTCGCTTCCATTGTTTTTTTCTCTACGAGGGTCTTGTCGCTGATCTCCGGACTCTCTCACGCTAGATCTCTGCCGTGATGGACAAGTTCGAGTCCCAATTCGAAGACATGGATGTCCAAACCGGCTATCTCGAAGGGACCCTCTCAAACGACACGGCCGTCTCTGCTCCCTCGGACCAGATCGACCTCCTCATGTCCCAAGTCGCAGACGAGGCCGGCCTCGAAGTCGCGCACGAGTTGCAGGGCAAGTCGACCGACAAGGTGCCGACTTTGGTCGAGGAACCGGCGGCGAGGAACGCCGTCACGGAAGAGCAGGAGGACGCGCTCGCGCAGCGGTTGCGCGCACTCCGGCCCGCAACGTCCTGACCGTCCACCGGTCGCTCTTTCTTGAACTTGTGACAATGTTGTAGCACTACTGTTGTCCTCCGATCCTGATCTAGCAGCAATACAGTCTATCTCCCGAATTGAGCAACTCGTAGTGAACGTTACGACTCCATCCTCGTTGCTGCGCCCTCTGCTGCCTTTGCCGCTTCGATCGCAATGGTGACTTGTTCGCCGAGCAATTGCTCCAGCAGGCGGAACGACGGCACCTGAATTGGAGCCTTGCCGGGCATCCGGAGGACGAGACTCGGCTCCGACGCGATTGGCAGAGCCATCGCGGAGGCGTTCTTCGGGGTCGGGAGCGGATAGGAATGCGTGACGTGGTAGACGTGCCTGTGTGTGGGAGAATGGTTGGATCAGCGTTTGGCCTCGTCGTCGACGTGTTCGCAAGAACTGCGTGCTGGAAGAATTCTCGTCCACTCACGTCTTGCCGATCCGCAATGTCTTCCTCCCTCCGAAGCTGCCCCCGCCAGTCCGGAGCAGAAGATCCACCTCCCTCGCCAGCACATCATCGTCGTCTCCGGAAAGTTCCACATTCTCGACTCCAGCTTCTCGCGCCTTTTCCAGCTGGCGGTCCATGATCTGCGAGAGCGTCTCGGCCCTTCTCCGGTGGTCCAACAGTGCCGAGATCGAGGCGAGCAGAGACCGGGGAGGCTTGGCGGTGCGAGGGGAGCGACGAAAGGCGTAGGTCTGGAGGAAAAGGAGGCGCAGGAGCGGACCGACTGACGGCAGGGTTTTGTCGGACGCGACCGTCGTCTCTAACGGTGTCGACTCTTTCACCTACGCGCGATATGAAACAGTTCAGCAAGTGTCTGCCTGGAAGAAGCGGTCGGGCGAGACTCACCATGGCGATCCGTAACGTCCAGCCGTTGCCTTTCATCCGCACGGCATCGCCTTCCGTCTTGGTAGCGAGGATCAGCTCTGCTCGCAGCGAAGGATCTGCTTTCGCTTCAGAGATCATCTATGTCCCGGCGGGCCGGAAGTATTAGCGTGAGTGGATGCGCGTGCAAGCCGTCGACGTACCTGCGCAAACATTTCTTCCGCAAAGGCAGAGCGCGCTCGGCTCTTGAGAATCCGCTCGATCGGGTCCGATTCCGCCTCCGCGGCACCAGACTCGTCGACCCAAGCCGTTCTCTGCACTCCGCCGCCTTTGGTCTCGAGTTCAAGCAGCAATGTCCGCCCTCCTCGAGGTGGTGGCTTGGCTTTCGCCTCGCCCTCCCCCCTCGCAGTCGCAGATGAACGAGCCTCTTCCTCTTCTTCGACCAAGTCGTCCACGCGCGCGACGGCAGTCCTGCGAAAGTCCTCCCTCGCTTCCGGACACCCGTACACGACGCCGACCTGCCGAGCCGTCCGCGTCTCACCCTTGCCCGTGAGACTCGCGCCCGGCATCGCTCCGAGCGGCACGAGCGGCCTCGGCGAAGTCGCGTGCAGGCGCATGATCGTCGGCCATGGATCGGGCGCCCGGGTCTGTTGACGTGGTCGAGCGAGCCCTGGCGCGGACGCCGCGACGGCGGCTTGTTCGGCCGGATCGAGCGGGATGAGCTCTTCCGACGCGCGGAAGAAGGCGTTCGCGGACGTCTTGAGTGCGTCGAGCGAAGTCGCGAGCGGGAGGACGGCGAGCGGGTTCGTGGCGGGATCGGGCGAGGGGCGAGGCGGAACGGCGGTGGGAACGAGGGTGAGCGTTTGTTGAGGGAGCGGGATCGAGTTGACGTCGACGTCTGGAGGGTCCGTCGGCGCCGAGAGAACCGAGAGCAAGTCGAGAGCTGTGCTCAGTTCACCGCGGGCGACTCTGTGAAGCGTGGACGTGAGAACAGTGCATTTGGTTCAAAGAACAGAGAGAGCGGAACACTCACGCGAGGCTATAGATCATCGTCTCTTGCAGTTTCCGGACATCCTCCACCGTCGGCCTCGAATCCTTGTCCTCGTCGTCGGCCTTAGGATCCTCCTGCTCGGCGTGTAGAGTCGGGTTCCGGATCGACTGTTCCGTCACTTTGGAAAAGTCGCCGCGCTCTGCCCAGACCCGCATAAGCCGCTCAGTCAGACTCTTGGTCGTGCCATCGCTGTTCGGGGGAGGGTCCAACACCCAGTCAGCCCACGACGTGCGGCGACGAGAGCGTTCATCAACAGTCCTCACCGCGTCAAGACTTCGCGTCCATCCTCGAGGTTCAGGTCCTGCAGTCGAGCGGGGCGTGCAAACAGGTCATCGTCCAGCCCGTCGCCGGCGAACAGCCGCGGCGGTTCAAGCGAGAGCGAGAGACTTGACGACATCGGCGAAAAGTTTGGAGAGAGAGAGAGACAAGTCCGAAAGAGAGGGGAGCCGGTCTCATGCAGAATATGTGCGCTTTGTGGTGATATATCTAGGGTATTACAGGACAACGTCTGCTCTTCGCTCGACGTGGGCAGACCATTGGAGAGCGCGCAACAGGCCCCCCTCGGATTCCCACTTTTCCTCCTCTCTCCACCCTCCTCGCTTCTCCGCCGCCGCCCGCTCAAATAAGACCGAGCATCCTTGCCCGTTCCGGGTTCAACCCGTTGATCAATTTTTGGCCCGTTCCGCCTCCGCTGGGCGAAGCCGCGCCGCCCGCCGCTTGTTGTGATGCACCAGGAGGTGGCGGCGAGGCGTTCATCATGCCCGGGGGAGCCATACCGCTCTGCATCGACGGAGGAGCGCCAGTCGGACCTGCAGACATGGTTGCGGCGCCGGCGGGAAGGAAGGGAGGAGGCATGCCGCCGCCGGGAGGAGGACGGAACCCTGGGCACGAGAGAGTGAGAGAGAGAGAGACGATCCGAAGTTAGGGTCCAGAACGGGCGACCGAGGGAGGGGGACTAGGAACTTACCAGGAGGAGGCATCGGCATGCCTGGAGGAGGAGGACCACCCATTCCTGCAGCAGATTCGGCATCACAGGTTTTTCGTCAGCGAACCGATCAATTACCAGAAAAGGTCGGGGGCCGGCAGATGGGCTCACCAGGGGGTCCGCCGGGACCGCCAAACGGCGGCGGCGCGAATCGCATTGGCGGTGCGCCAGGAGGTCCTCCCATCCCGGGAGGTCCACCCATGCCGGGGGGTCCACCCATGCCGGGGTGTCCACCCATGCCGGGAGGAGGTCCACCGAATCCGCCGCCGCCCATCATTCCGCCCATCGGTCCGCCCGCGAAACGCACTGCAGCAGACACAAGTCAGCCACCAGCGGCACCGGAATTTGGAAAGCGAGAAACACTCACTCGGAGGAGCTCCGCCTGATGGGGGGGGGACAAAGGTCGCGTTGGACCCCATCGACATGGGCAACCCGCCCGGTCCGAGTTGCAAAATCCTCGCCTGTCCGCCTCCGCCGTTCTCGTACCGCCGCGTGATCTGATCAATCAGTTCCTGTGCCCGGTCGCTGCCCAAGTCTGCGTACATGAAACCGTCAGTTTGGCGAGATCAGTTTCGAGCAAAGGGGCGCTGCAGAGCTGAACGCACTGGCATAGTAGTCTCGGACGTTGGAAAGGTGGTTCCTTCCCGAATTGTGCGCCCGGCGAACAGATGAACTGTCGTGGGTGAGAAACACCTGCGAGCGACAAGGGGACGGGGTTTGAGAGTTTGAAACACCCATGGGACGGGATTCTCGGCTGGACTTACGTCGCAGTAGTCGCAGTAGTACTTGCCCATGTCGGCGTAGCTGCAGGCGAGTCGCGTGCTGCTGCGTGACTTGCCGACCGAGACGGAGTCGAGATTCACGAGGAACGACGACGCGAAGAGTGCGGCGAGGTGGTGCGGCGGTAGGGAGCGGCTCAGTAGGAGCGTCTTCCGAGCTGGTAGAGTGCCCTATACGGCGATCAGTGCGAGCAGTGCAACGAGGTGCAAAGTCAACCCACTTGCTCGCTCTCTCGCTCTCTCGCTCCTCGTTGCTCGCCGCCACGTCACAGACGCTACCAATGGCTGCCACCCAGATCGCAGAACCGTTCGACCTGATCCGCGTCTCGCTCTCCGAACGCGTCTTTGTCAAACTGCGAGGCGACCGCGAACTCAAGGGCATCCTCCATGTCGGTCCACCTCTCTCTCTATTGGCGCGTGTCCTAGTCCAGGCTGACCCGGGTACGGTGCGAGCAGGCTTACGACGGTCACATGAACATGGTCCTCAGCGAAGTCGAAGAGACCATCTACGTCGTCGACACGGACGAGGCTACCTCGGAATCCGTCGTACGGGTGAGCGAGCCCTACGCGTCCCGCTGGGTCTGAAACGACTCGGATTGCTGAACCTGTCCCCAACACCGCCGCCTTGCAGACAGTCAAGCGGAATTGCGACATGCTCTTTGTCCGCGGTGATGGCGTCGTCCTCGTGCGTTTCCACTCTCTCGCGTCCTGATTCAGCCAGTCACTGACAACCGATAATGACACGCAGGTGGCACCGCCAGCACGATAGCGATGTTTCCCCCCTCTCCTTCCTTACAACCTGCACGTGTATACCCACCCACGCCCCTGTCATCCTTTAGATCCCCTTTTCGCCTGTATCACCACTTTCTCTCAAAAGGGAACTGGGAACGACTGTCCGCTGCTGATGCAAGATTGCGGAAGAGAAGACACATCTACGGACATGCGGAATGAGATGGGGGGGGGGGGGGGGGGCACGGTGGAGCGGCAGTCAGGCGGTTCAGATGACATCGCTGCCGCTCGCGACTTCTTGCTCAGTCCGCCACCGACTCCCGCGGAGCAAGTCGAGCTGGAGTTTGCCGCTCGTGCTCGACGCGCCCATCCCTTCGAGCGAAGGCGACCTCGACGTGGTACCCGCGGCCGCCGCCGCCGCAGCAGCAGCAGCCGTCCTGTCGACCTGGATCGGTCGCGCACCAGGGCGAGCCTCCTCTGCTGCTGCCGCCGCAGAGGGAGAAGGCGTCGTCTCGACAGTCGAGGCTTCTTTCTGCTGCTGCTCGAGGCTCTTCCCTCCGGCTCCGGACGGGTCCGACTCGTCCGAAGACGGCAACGGCGTCACCGCGTTCGAGTTGCGCTCCGCCAGCGCCGCCAGCAGGGACGGCCTCCTCTCGGACGGTCCCGGTCGACTCCCGCTGCCACTTCGAGGTCGGTCGAGGTAAGAGGAAGATCCTTCAGAGACGGGCGACGTGCCCGGGGACGAGACGAAGCTGCCGCCGCCGTCTTCCTCGGCGAGGACATGGCGAGGGATCGGCATGGGTGCGCTACCACCACCCGCTGCTATACTAGCTGCTGCGACTGCAGGTGGCGGATGTTCTGGAGGAGGTGGCAAGGTCGGCGCGTCGGGTTTGTAGTCGGCGGGGATCGTCCCGTCGAGGTACCAAGATCGGAAAAGCAAAGACGTCTGCCCGGCGCGGACTCGTGCAACGTCAGGCATCCGCTCTGTCAGTTCGTTCCTCGAAAGAAAGTACTCACCACCAGCGCGAGCGGAAGCGGCTCTCGTAGCGGTCGGCCTTGTTTGAAGGCGAGGAAAATGGACTGTTTCGACGGGAAGAGACTCCGCTGGCGTTAGCGCGAGCGCTTCAGCACGATCGCGTCTTAAGGAGTGCGAAACACACCTCGGACACCTTCTTGAGTTCGTGCGTAGGATCGCCCTGTCCTGCATGGTCGCGTATCGGCATTCCTCCATCCGGTTCCTCCTCCTCCTCAGGCTCCTCCGGCTGTGCACCGTTCAAAGTCGCACTTCCCGCGCTCCCAGGTTGCGCTAGTGAAGGCACGACGGCGGTATCGAGATCTGGCGGTCTCGGTTGCGCTATCGAGAGCTTGGCGGGGCTCGTGCCCGTCGCGAGGGCGTTCGCTTCGCGCAAGAGCTGCTCAAGCGTCGCGATCCGCTGCTGGAAGACGGGATCCCGTCCTCGCTTCGATTTAGGTTGCCCTTGAGGAGTTGCAGTCGTCGTCGTCGTCGTGCCTGCAGACGTGGACGCGGCAGAGTCGTCGCCGTCGATGACAGCGGAATTGTTCGACGCAGGAGCGGGGCGAGCGAGCCATTCCTCCCGGATCTGTTGCCAGCGAGCACCAGGGTCGGCATCTGGTGAGGCAGTGCGTCGCGTAGGACTCGCACTCATAGCGTGTGGGCGCGCGACAGCGGTGACAGTTAACCGAGATGGAGAGCCGGAAGTCAAGTCACGTGCATCGCCACAGAACAGGTACAAGATTGTAACGGAACGGGATAAGCTAGAGTTACAGGCAAAGCGATGCATAGGCATACACAGAGAGAGGAAACGAGGTATACAACCGGGGAAGGAAGGGAAAAGGGAAGCCGCAAGAGGATCGAGCAACAGGGTGGAAATCGGAAGAGAGGAGGAGCCACACACGGCACGCGCATCTATCGTCGGTTGGTCTTGCCACCCTGCGAGTGAGAAAGCAAAGAAGCGTCAGTACAAGTCTAGTCAAGGCGCAGGAATGAGTCCGGCAACTGACCTTGCGCTTGCCAGAGAAGAGCCATTTCGGCATCGACGCCGTCTCGTGTCGGTCGCCCTCTCCTGCGCGAGCCTTGCTGTTCGGTGCCCTCTGCGCGAGCATCCGGAGCTGCTTCGCCTTCTCCTCCTTGACGTCGCCACCAATGTTGGCTGTCGCACGGTTCGAAGTCGGCACGCGCTTGCCGCGCGGGACGATCGAACCCGACGTGCTCGTCCGCCGCTTCTTGCTCGCTTGCCGCGAACCGTCCTCCTCGACCTCCATACCCTCCTCCTCGTCGTCGTCCGAGCCAAAGCCACCAAACTCCTCGTCCTCGTCCATCTCGTCGTCGTCCTCGGCGCCACGCTTGCGACCGACGAGGCCGCGAGCCTTGGCGAGCATGGTCGCGCGCTCCTCGAGCGAGGACGGGTCGTAACCCGACTCCTTGAGGCGCGCAGTCATCTCGGAAAGGGTGCGAGTCTGGTCCTTGCGAGGGATGACCGCCTTGTTCTGGTGCTTGTTCTTCTCCTGGTTCTTCAACCGGATCAGGTGCTTCTTGTCGCGGATCGTCGAAGCCGCCGTCCGAATCGCCTCCTCTTCCGAGTCCACCTCCGACTCGGAGTCGTAGAAGCCAGCCGCCTCGAGGCGCTCCTCCTCGGCCTCGAGCTCGTCGAGCTTGGCAATGATGTCCGGGTCGATAAAGTCGGCCACGTTCTTGCCGTCCTGGATCTCGGGGATGACGTCGTACTTCCACTCGTCGTTCTTGAGGAGGTAGTTCTCTGCGCGGCGGGAACAGGTTAGCAATCTGGTCATCGACTCCGATTCCCGACCGAGCCGACACTCACTCTTGAGATCGGACGAGTAGACACCGGCACCGCCGTTCTCCTCTTCGAGGTCGCGCTCGATGCGGCGACGCTCCGGGTCCTCGCGGTCGTACGACTTGCGACTCTTGACGGTTTCGGGGATGAACGCCTCGCGCTTGACGCCGTCGCGCGGGACGGGGACCGCCACGCGGACACGGTTCGCAATGTTCTCGACACGGCGAGTCTTCTCCTTGCTCTCGACGCGGTGGGCGAGAAGCGCGTCGCAGGCCGAGTTGCGGACATCCATGACACCCTCGTCCGAGACACACGAGAGCGAGAGGAGCTCGACCTTGTCCTCGGCGAGGATCGCGTCGAGCATGGCCTTGCGCTCGGGGTCAAGGTCTTCGGGACGGACAATGTCGATCTTGTTGATGACGATGAATGTCGGCTTGTTGGCAAAGAGGGGCTTGATCGACTGGTAGAGCTTGCACTGTTTCCGGCAACCAGCGGGTCAATCTATCGGTCGCCTCAATTCACCGAGCGTGGGGAAGACGCACCTGAGCCTCGACAGTGAAACCGCACTGCTCCGAGAGATCCATGAAGTACATGACACAGGCACGCAAGTGTGCGAGCGCAGTGATCGACTGCATCTCGATCGTGTTCATCTCCTCGAGCGGGTGGTCGAGCACTCCGGGCGTGTCGATGACCTGCCACCGGAGGTACTTGTAGTCCATGTGTCCGACAAAGAGCGACTTGGTGGTGAAGGCGTACGGCTGGACGTCGACGTCGGCGCGGGTGACCTTGTTGACGAACGACGACTTTCCGACGTTGGGGTAACCGCAGATGAGGAGCGTGCGAGTCGTCGGGTCGATCGACGGAAGACGCGACATGTGCTGGCGGACCTGCTCGAGGTAGGCGAGGGGGTCCTTCTGGCGCTTCATGATGGTCGCCATGCGACCGAGAGCCGCCTTCTTGAGCTGCTTGCATCGGTACAGCGAGTCGCCGAACTTGATGAGACGGCAGTAGTCCTTGCCGACCTGGACGATGAGGTGACGGCAGGTGTTGATCTGACCGAGCGCGAGCTTGTAGTGGTTCTTGTCGTACAGAACGTTCAAGAGGGACGAGAGGAAAGGGTGGAGGTTCTGCAGGAAGCGAGTGGTTCATGTCAGCGCTCCGCTCCGTCTCGGTATGCCCGGACCTGTCTACACTCACGTCCATGACCGGGAACTCGGTGAGGATCTGGTCCAGGCGCTCCTCGAACGAAGCCTGCGTGAACTTGACCTTGCGCATGTCTGCAAGAGTAAGTTAGCACGCTGCTCTGTTTCTCTTCGCGAGATGAGCGTGGACGTACAGAAGGCTCGGATACGACTGATCTTGTAGCCTGCACGGATGACAGTCGGCGTCTTGCGCTGCGTCTTGGAGAGGATGACATCGAGGAACTGGAGTGGAGCTCAGGTCAGCGAATGCAGACACGGCGACACTGCTTGAAAGGCGAGGTTCTCACCTCCTGCGCTGTGGGTACAGGCGCAATGGCTTTGTTGATGGTGCCCGACATGGTCTAGACCGGCTATGAGGCGAGTTCGAGGGGAGATTCGAGAGTTGAAGGAGGCGGTGTTGAGAAACCGAGTGCGAGAAGTCGACGACGACGAGAGCTGCAGGGGCGGGACCTGACAAGCTAGTGCAGAGCTGTAGCGAAGTAACGAATGCCTCGAGAGTACCGATCAAGGCTGTGTGGAGACTGTCGCGGTGGCGAGTTGAGGCAACTGCTCAAGCTGAGCTCTTGGGAAAGTCTGACCGGGAGATCTGACGACTCCGGGCTGGGTGGCTAGGGGCCTGTTGGGTTCTGAGCCGGTACGTAAGCTTGTACGGCCTACGTCGAGCGCGAGAGCTGACGAGTGTAGTAGAGAGGTTTCACTCCGCCAAGTTCGAGCTCGAGGCCAAATCGCTTCCGCGTGGAGCCCACTTTCGGCGCGCTTTCAGATGTGCGGCCGAGGACTATAGAGCCTGCCGGAAAACCCTATTTCTCTCTCTGATGAGGCGGGGTCCTCTCCAGTCCACAGAGTTGCACGATCCGAGAACAGTGTTTTGCATAGCAAAGGGCGTGGACAAAGTGCGGGGGGGATACACCAAGGAGGGAAAGCAAGCAACGGTTCGGGCGCGGGACCACCTCATCGCCGCGGTACATACTCATCGATGGGCGGGTAACGAGGCGGAGACCGGCCGCCGTAGCCGCCGCCAGCGCCGTACGCCGACGGAGGCGGCGGGCCACGCGAGTCGTAAGGGGCCGGATAGCCGTTCGAGCCGTACGGATCCCGAGCGTACGGGTCAGGCGCTCCGTTGCGGCGCGGCGACATCGAGCGGCGACGTTCGAGGCCAGGCGGACCGCTGCAGGGAGGACGAGGCGTTGGGGGGTCAAAAGTCAGTTCTTTCTCTCGATGGCAAAGCTCGCTGGGGCAGCAAGCGGGCAGAATAGGAACAGCAGCAACACACCGTCCAGGAGAGCGACCGCCGTAACGTTCGTCGCGAGAAGGGTACGGCTGGTAACGAGCGCCGGCGCCGCGTTCGTCGCGCGGGTCGTACGGAGCGCTCATCGGGTCCAGCGGCGCAGGGCGTCCGTACGGGTCCACGGCACCATATCCAGCTCCAGGCAGAGGGGGAGGCATGCCACCCCGCGCAGCATCGTAAGGCGCGGCCATGACGGGAGAGCGGCCGGCACCGGGTGCGGGAGGGTAGCGCTCCGAGCCGTAAGGGTCTCGCACGCCGGCGGGGGCAGCGACAGGCATCGGCGGAGCGTACGG
>JAMALC010000317.1:0-21276 GCA_023628275.1 Rhodotorula sp. M30-05A-2 | reverse complement strand
TTGTTCGGCGCCGTAAGCGCGGTTGAAAGCAAAGGCCTTGCTCAAGATGAGCAAGGTGCCGCTGAGACCGTAGTGCAGGTGGAGGTCGAGCCATTGCTGCAGCTCGGAGCGGAGGTGCTCCTCGCTGACGCCGATGGTACGGATACCGCGGGACTGGCACGCGGCTTGCAACTCGGCCGGGCTCAGAGCGTCGAGACCCTCCGAAGCGATGACCTGCATTTGGGTATGCCAGAACGATCAGGGCTCCGAGTCGTCGGTCGCGACAGGGCCAAGACTCACGCGGTCGTCCTCCTTCAGCTTGGTCAAACGGTTGCGGATCGTGAATCGAAGGAAGATGTCGGTACCGAAAGCGTTGATATTCATGTACCTGTCGGGTGTAGCTTGGGTGAGTACCTCAGCCACTCCGGGTTCGGTCCGCAACGCAAACTGACCGGCACATCGAGACCAATTGCGGGCGGGTCAAGTTCTCAAGGGTCAAGTCGTCCTCAAAGAGCCGGGCGACACGGACGACCTCTTCAGTGGAAGGCTCTTCACCAGTGCTGCGGACCTATACAGAGGCGGGAAAAAAGCCTTCAGCACACCGTGGCGAGCCCCCGCGAGCGAGCCAGACCCACCTTGCGGAAGAACTCTTTGAACTCTTCCGATTGCTTGATCTTGTCGGGACTCTTGATACCGCTCTCGCGAATAGTCTCCTGCAGGAACTTGGCCATCTCGAGTCGGACCTTGAGCAGCTTGCGCTTCTTCTCATCCTGTGCAGCGAGGTTTGCGTCAGTCTCATGTGTATGGCAAAAGCTTCCGGGCTCCGTCGTGCGCACCTCCTTGAACTTGTCGGTGAAGGTGGACGGCAGCATGTTGGGGAACAGCTTGAGGGCGACCGGGAGCAAAAGTTCCATGAACGGGATGAGGACGAAGACAGAGAACGGGATCAGGCGGAGGAGGTCGGTAGTGGTACGTTTGAGCTGTAGCGAATTGGCAACGACGGTAAGCATGTCTATGGAAGCCCCGAGTCGGTGGAAGCGCCAGGACCGATTCAAACGGACCTGACGGTGCTCTCGACGGGTGAGCTTCTTCCCTGCAATCAGCCTCCGAAGGAGCCTCGACGAGATCCTGATCTCTTTGCCGAGCAATCGAGTTCCGTGCCAGTAGTGGAGCGCCTCCTTCTTGACGACGGCCCAGATGCGCTGCACCCGAGTCCCTTTCTCCTTGGATTCCTTCTTGGTCGAGACGGCTCCCTTCTTCTCGTCCGCGACTGCGACCTCCTTGCTTGCATTGGCAGCCGAGGCGGCGGGCGCGTCTGCCTTGTTCGGCGAAGGCGAAGGCGCGTCGGGCGCGAGGAACGGTCGCGAAGAAGTGAGGAGCCGGAGTTGCTGCTGGCCAAAGATGCCGCCCACGGCGATCCCAGCGCGGGGAGTGCTTCGGCCTGCGAGTGCAACCTTGTAGATCTGGGGCGCGATGCGCGCGTGCACGAACGGAGACGCGTACGCCGGGGTTGCGAGGAGCGATGATGTCGACCCTCGGCAGCGTGTTGAAGGCGACCGACCGGCGTGGAGAGCGGACCGGACGCCGTTCCACGGAGCTGGCGATGCCATACTGGTTCTGAGAATCGAGCCCTTGTCGGGCTGCCTGCTCAGCGCGTCAATGCGAGGAGCGAACTTTCGGCCGAGGCAATGGTCGGCTTTTCACCAATCACGGCTTACTGCCTGGTATGGCTGCATAGCGCTTCCTGACTCTCTACTCGCCGCTCGCACGCTGGACCAACGCCCCAAGCGTTCCTCCGAGTCCACTCGCTCGCTCACTCGACGGACGTCCGTCTCCTCCGTCCCTCGCTTCCTCCAGACCGCGCCATCCCAATGCCCTTGAGACGAGCCTTCGCGTGCTGGCGGCAACAGCTCGGAGATGCTCGATGAAGAGCCGCGCGAACTTTCCGCCGTGCATTGAGCGCAAGAACTCGATGAAGCGCTCTCGCAGGGCCGGGATAAATCGGCGATTTCTCTGACCCATGCTCTTGCTTCTCCACTGCTCGCACGGACGCTGGACGCTCCGATCATTCGCCTCGTCATGCTCCTGAAAGGCTGAATAGCTCGAGCCTGCGCCAGGCGGTCACGCTCCAGCTCGAGCGGTGGTCATTCGCAGTGGCGTCCCTTGGACTCGTTCTCACCTCTGCCTCGGCCCTGCGGTCGTTTTGGGGCGTATGCACAGGTTTTTCCACCTGGTCACACTCACCTTGCTCTGACAAGACCTGGCGTTGAATCTCCATGGTTGGGCTTATTGCAAGGATCCGGACTTGAGCGCGAGGGCAGACCCCTCCCAAGTCAAAACGCATCCGTTGCGTCTACGTGGTCTCTCTGACGAGGACCAGTCAATCCGGCCGTGCCGTACCCCGCTACGCACGCGCACCCGAGCACGTCGCTCTTACCCGCACACGTCGCACGCTTCGAAGCACAGCTGCACGTCGTACCCGAACGTTTCCGTTACGTTACCGATCCGCACAGGAGGACACCGTCGAGTCCTGCCTGATGCACCGCCGGGGTCCCCCGTGGCCCAACCGGGTTCCTTCACCGGTCGTCTGAAGGAGGAGTAGTGGCCCTAAGCCACCCTTTTTTTTGTTCTCCCTTTTGCCTCGCGGTCTGTCTGGCTCGCGTACAGCTGCTTTTGGTGTTGCGGGGTGCGCGCCCGCGCGCGGGTGATCGGGGCCGATATGTAAGGCCGACCTCGGGCTCTCGGCCGGAATCGCAAGACGCAAGTTGGCTCTGACCAGCGCCAGCCTCAGGCTTACTTCTCCCCATAGATCTGACAGGCTGCAACTGTACACTCGTCTACAGCGTCCTGCGGATGGACTGCAGCTCCGGCACCGGCCATCGATCGCCCACTCCGTGCCGAACAAAGGCCGCGCGCGCGCGAGACGAGTTCCCGCTTCCCTCTTTCGGATGCCGCAATGAGGGTCCACACGCCGCCAGCGCCTCACGTCGATTAAGCTGCACCTGCTTGTCGCTTGCTGCACGGCGTTCACGTCAAGGAGACGCGCCAATTGGGCCTCCTAGGGGCGACAGCAACCTGCTCTCAAAGCCCGACCCGCTTCCCGGAGCGACTCCGCCTCTTGCGCGCGCGGAAACGGCACATTCGCCTGATGGACCCTCTTTCACCGCTGATTCAACACGCGCTACAAGTTCGCTAAGGGTCTACGTCCGCGGAGCACGCTTCAGGTCAACCCCGGTGTACCCGAGCGCGCAAGGGAGCCGGGGGAGCGGTTCGCGTTGAATTGCGGTTGCGGAATGCATAGCACAGCGGGGCTATGGCATGATTCAAGCTGCGTTGCTGGCGGGTCCTTCCCCGAGACGAGAAGGTGATTGGTAGGCGTAACCTACCCCCTCTTCTTTTTGCTCGCTCTTCGCTCTTTGCTGTTTTGTCACGCAAACCCGCGACCGCTCTAGAGCCTTGAGGAGCTCCCTTCTAGAGCTGCTGATCAGCGTCGCGCTTTGCGCCTCCGGGGCGCTCGAGCCCGTCCCGATGCGCCTTTTTGCACTCAATCCTCCCGGGCGTCATGTGCTTTCTCTCGGCCTAGCCAGCCGCTGCTCATCTCTTATACATACCGGCTGCTTCTGTGCTTCTCTTCGGCGATTTTCGCCTCGCTATTTGCTGAGCAGACGTCCGCAGCCAATTCGATCGACGCTGTCGCCCGAGAGCGCGGGCGACTTATCTCACCCTGACCGCTTTGACGGGTGCAGCTTTACCCTTCTCGGCAGCGACCATACGTAGCTATAGCACCTCCAGCCACGGCCAACTTTATTCCCGGTCCTCACCGGATGCAGAGAACGCGCGCCGGAAGTTCTCGCTTCCCTTCTTTCGGACGCGGCACGAGCGTACGCACACGCTTCCAGCGCTCACGCCCACTAAGATGCCCTTACTTGCGTTTTCTCTATGGCGTCCATTTCCGTCTACGGGCGCCAGCTGTGCTGCTAGGCGTCACGACAAGCTGCTGCTGAAGTTCCACCCGCTCCCTGCAGCGACTCCGCCTCTTGCGCGCGTAGAAACGACGTCTTTGTCTGCTCGAGCTGGCTTTCACCGCAGGCTCAACGCGCTTTACAAAATCGATGAAGGTCTACGCTCGCGGGTCACGTTTCGAGTCCCCCCGGCTCGCCTAGCGTTTGCCGGGGCCTCGTCGTCGATGCGTTCATTTGAGGCTTTTACGGGAGACGTACTACGGATGCAGAATATACGCCAGAGAAGAACTTCGCCGCTCGCGGGCCCTTCCCCCAAGAATAAGGAAGGCGATTGGCAGGCGTAACCTGCCACCTCTCTTTTTGCTGGCTTCCGCTCTGCTTCGCAGACGGAGAGCTCCTTTCTCTGCTGCACAGTGTCATAAGCACAGTGCTCAGAGACCCCCGACCGCGCGCTTGATAGAGCGGCCGCCGACGCTCGACAAGCGCTCGAGCCTCCGGTGCGGACGCTTGGGCCCTCTCTCCGTTGCGCATTTCTGCGCTGGACCCTCTCGGGGCGAGCTTTGCCACGTCGAATAGCTGCTGAGCGATTGCCGACGAGAGGCATTGAAGTCCGTCGTCGTTATAGCTCCGGCCCCTTCCGCTCGTGAGTTCGCAGTCTTCGCCACCGGCCGTGGCGTCCCCGCGCGACTTTGCAGGTCGTTACCTGGAACTCACGGTGCTTTGCCTTTTTGCTACAAAAGCTGGAATTCCGGTTGCGCCGGTCTCAAAGTCCGGTCGCGACCGGTCTTAGCTTGCTTGACAAGCATGAGCTGGCCACTCATGTGGGCTTTGCAAGCGACCTCTGAGCCGAAGCTTACTGAGCCGTGACCGACTGGCACGGTATTAGGCGAGGGCTTAGAGGGTATAAATGCGCATTTGCTCCGGAGGACGGTTGGACAGCTCCAAAAGATGGGTTGTCTAACTGGAGCGCACCCGGATGCTCGTCCAGTCAGTGGTCCAAGTGACGTCAACCTGGCGTAACGACTCTTGAGCATCCGGTCTGTTGTAGCTACAACAACCCGTGGCTACAACACCCCTTTCAAGCTCCTAAGCTTCCTCAGGGAAAGCGGGAGAGCGCGAAAGGGGACCTCGCCCTTTTCCTTTTTCTCGTCGACGTGGCCCGAGCACGGTCTCTGCTTCACGATCGGTCACCTTGTCGACCATCCGCTCTTTTCAACCAGACTTCTGCGCTGGCACGCACGAAACAAGGAAGGAACGATGTACGGCATTGCAAGGGGGGCAGAAACTGAGAAAAGCGGGAGGTAGAGACAACAAGCAAAGCGAACGGACGAGCCGGTATGGACAGGGAGGGAGGGAGGGAGAGAGAGACCGGAAAAGACAGTGAGGGATATGGAGAAGGGAAAAGCAGGAACACGCGCGAGAGGGGAAAAAAGCGGATTCAAGCCGATTGGGCTTTCTTCCACTCGACGAAAGCATCAATGGTCGAAGGCCCTGCGTGCGGAGAGTCAATGAGACCGAGTCAATACGAGACGCGCCTTGGCCCACTCACAGGCATCGTCCTCGCTCCAGCCCGTCAAGTCCGGCTCGACAGACTGGCAAAACTCGAGCAACTGGGTCCAGACGTCGACCGAGACCGCCTTGAACGCCGATCCTTGCGACTGGTACATGCACGCGACTCGTCAGCATCACGAGTACACCTGACGGAAAAGAAGGGAGAGAGGGCGAGCACACGCACCTCTGCAAAGTCGACAAACGACTGGCCGAGCTCGTAGCGCTGCGCGATCGAGACACTCCAGAGCGGGATGGCAATCTCGGCGGGGAGGGTCTTGGCGCCTTCGATCTTGAGGAACGGGAACAGGAACGAGTAGAAATCGCGGAACTCGGCCGCTGTCGAGGCCGGGTCGAGGATCGTGTCGTACAGCTTTTGCAACGAAGCGGAGAGCTGAGTCGGCGAGGCGATCCTGTGTGCACGTGCGATCGTCGAGGTTGGCGGAGTGCAAATCAGTATACGCAGACCATACAAAACCATACAAGGGCGGCGTGGGCTCACTTTTCGGCCTTGAAGGCGCGCTCAAAGTCGGTGCGGAGGAAGGACCCGAACGAGCCGGGCTGGGCCTTGACCTTGTAGGCGAGGAGCATCGGGTACGACTAGCCGAAATTCCGTTGTCAAGTCAGCGAGTGGCGCGACCCTCAACTTGATCCAGCTTTCAAGCTCCTGGGAGAGCAGAAGGGCTCGAAGCTAAAGAGCAGAGACTCACGCCGTCCATTGAGAGGCTCATGTCCTGGAACAACTTCTCGATTCCCTCGGCTTCCATCTTTTCCAGAGCGCCTTCCTCGGCATAGGCAGCAAAGAAGCGCTCAAAGCCGTCTTCGAACGAGAGGGGCTTGGTCGACTTGGACTTGGAGGAGGAGGAGCCCTTCTTGGTTCCCGCGACGGGGGTCGTGTCGCCCGGCGTCGAGGTCGAGTCGAGCGGCTCGAGCGAGGCGAGCGCAGCCTTGCTGGGTTTGGCGGCCTTGGTCGAGGCTGTGAGGTGCGCACAAAGGAAAGCTTAGAGGTCAGTCCGCCAGCGAGAGCGGCAGTCGCGATCAGGACCTCGTGTTGGGCGTGTCCCTCACCTTTGCCAGCCTTCTTCTTCTTGTCGTTCTCGTCCTTGGTACTCTTGGACGCGCCCTTGCCCTTGGAAGAAGCCGTGGTCTTTTTGCCCTTTTTCGGACTCTCGATGATCACGTCGCTGTCTGCCTCGCTGCTGTCCGACTCGATGGTGATCTCTGCCTGCTTCTTGCCCTTGCTCTTGGAGGAGGTGGACGCGGTCGAGGAGGCACCCTTGGCCTTGGCCTTGGACGAGGACGAAGAGGCCGCAGCGCGCGATGATGACTTTGCGGGAGAGTCGGTAGCGGTCGAGCGCTTCTTTGCTTTGGGAGCGGATTGTCCGGCAGTGTTGTCAGCCTTGCGTTTCGGTGCCTGTGTGCAGTCGAGTACTGGATCAGCGGGGCTATGGAGCGGGGTGAGGCGTGTGCGGCCCCACGAGGACGGGAGAGAGCGGGAGAGCACACCATGCTGGAAGCGGCGGCGATGCGGCGAGCGAGAGCGGCGAGACCTTGAAGCAGCGTGTCTGTCTGAACGTGTCGGCGTCCTCGCCCTGCCTCTGCGCGTGCGAGGTGCACGGTCAGAAGCGAAGAGGAATGTCAACTTGAACTCTTGATCGTTCACGTCACCACACGCTGACAAAGGGGGCTGGGCTGCACACAGACATAGCAAGAGCTCTACAGCCGCTACTGGGACGCGTCGTCGCACCGTCGTCCGCCTCTAATCCGCTCCCTCGTCGTCAACCCGCTCCACTCACTTTTGACCTCTCGACAATCTCGCTTCAACAGAACGCAGATGGCGCCGAGTACGCGCAAGGGCAAGGGCAGGAACGTCACCACCGCCGCAGAGCTCGCAGCCGCCGGGGAACTCGACGCCGACTCCGACTTTGCGTACTCTTCCCTGTCAGCCCTCGACTCGAGCCTCCGCTGCGCCATCTGCTCCGAACTGTACACCGCACCCGTCCTCCTGACCCACTGCGGTCACTCGTTCGACTCGCGCTGCCTCGCCCAACACTTTGTCGTCAAGCGGAGCTGCCCGACATGCCACCGCGAAGCGTTTCACGACCACACCGTTCGCAACCAGGTCCTCTCCGAACTCGTCGAGAATTGGCGCGCAGCGAGGTGAGTAGTCCGGACGTGGGGGGGATTGTGCCATCGCGCAGGGGAAAACTGACCGGACCGCCGCGCCAGGTCCGATCTCTTGGAATTGCAGGCGCGGGCAGCTCCGGAAGCCGGTCCTTCACGCGGACTCGATTCCTCGGCGAACGGAGAAAAAGAGAGTCACGACAGGACTCGCACCGGCAGCGGCACGACCAAGGACGGCAAGCGCAAGTCCTCGTCTTCCTCGTCTCCGGCGCCGAGAGCGGTCAAACGCGACAAGTTTGAAGACGCGAGCTCCGACATTGAGATTCTCGAGGAGATCCCAGTGGACCGCAAACCGTCCAAGCGACCGAGGACCCGCCGGCGAGACCCGGAACAAGAGTCGACCCCACCACTCGCAGCTGCCGACCCCACTGACCGTGAGCGCGCTCTCCCTCTTTCCTTTTCTTCTGCTTTCTCGGACTTACCAAGCACGTCACCCACCACACGACAGCCAATCTCGTGGTCGAGTGTCCGCTCTGCGGACGGTCCCTCAAGAATGGTCTCATGTCGGGACATCTCGATCGCTGCACCGGCGAACCGTCGTCGACGACCGGTACGAGATCAGACGCGGGCCCTTCGCAGGCTTGGAGCAAGTTGATGTCGACGTCGAACGGCTCGAGAAGCGCAGGAGGCTCGAACACGAAAGATGGATCCAGCAGGTGCGGCTTTACATCTTTGCCCCGCAAACACACGCTTGTCAGAGTTAAACTGATCACAGGCCCTCGTCGACCTACCGCAGCACGTCGACCAACGCAGGAGATATGGATCTCTCCAAAAAGCTACCCCTCGGATCCTATCAGCACAAGAAATCGGCGCAGCTGGTCAAGATGCTCAAGGTGGGTCCAGGAGGTTGGCCAATCCAAGTCACAGCGTCCGCTCCAGTTCGAGCTGACACGATTATTGCTTCTCTGTCCCCTAACTTGACCGACAGGACTACGGACTGCCGACCGACAGCCCGAACGGTCTCTCGCCCGAAGCCAAGGTCACTCACCTCCAACGACGGCATCGCCAGTTCGTCATCCTCTGGAACGCGAACGCCGACCTCGACCCGGAGCATCCCGCTCGCAAGACGGCCAAGCAGCTCCGGAGTGAGCTCAGGCGGTGGGAAGACGACCAGGACCGCGCAGAAGGGAAAGGCGAGATTGCCGAGGATCATGCGGTCAGTCCTGCTCTCTTTCTCCTTGCGCCTCGACTCGCTTTCTTTCGCGTTGGCACGCTGACGAAGCATCTTCCATCTTGGTGGGCTGAAACAGGTCAAGTACGCCGAACAGTATCGCGAACTCATTGCGCAAGCTCGCGCATCGCACGAGAAAGCCAAGAAGGCGAAAGAAGAAGCAACCGCCCAAGCGCCCGACGCGCACCGAAGCAAGACACCGGACGCAGCCGCTCCGCCGACAGCAGAACAGGAGAAGGAGGCTGCGCCACCGTTGCGAGATGAGGACCAGCCCGAGCAGCAGCGAAAGAAGTCGGTCCGGTTGGTCTCGCCGCCGCCGCGGTCGTCTCCCTCTCACTCTCACGATGTCACCGGAACCGCCGAACCTCGCGGCGACTCCGACGACAGTCACTCGACCGGCTCTTCTTCTTCCCCTCTCTCACCGTCGAGTCCCCTTCTTGCCGCCAGCGCGGAGGTCGACGACGACTCGGAGGAGCGGGGTCGGGGCGCTAACATCAAACGGACGCCGAGTCCGTTCGATCCGGCGGGTCCGCGTCCGAGTCAGCGGAACCGGGAAGAGGAGCGCATGTTTGCGGAATTGTATGGCGATCGTGCAGCAGACGAGTCGCTTCAGCTCATGGAGGAAGACTCGGGGCCGGAAACAGTTGGGGGCGGCGGGAGATCAGGATGACGGGAGAAGCCGGAGTTGAGCGGTTCGAGGGGCGAGAGATCCTGACGATTTGAAACGCTGCATGACATTTTTCAAGGCATCACACGCGGTCCTGATTGCCTGCATGTGGATGTTGCGGAGAATGACCGCGGAGGAGAGCGCCGGCCGTCCGAGAGAATCGCGCGATTTGCGGCGAGATCAGCTTCAACCCTTGCGTCGCTCGTTAACCCGTTCCCAGGCTAGGCTAGCTAGAAATACCCGCACCAGACAATGTCGTCCGACAAGTCGTCCGAGTCGCTCGAGTCGCTCAAGTCGCTCGTGCACCAGCTGCAGGCCAAGATTGAGCGCCTCGAGTCGCAGGCGAAGCAGACGGCGTCTGACGCGACGGCCAAGGCGGGCGAGGCCCTCTCGAGCGTCAAGGACACGCTCGCAGGCAAGGCGGCCGAGGGCGGCGCGGTCGGATCCGCTGCGCAGAAGGCGTTGACGCCCGCCCAGCACATCCGGATGGTCCTCATGGGCCCGCCGGGAGCAGGTACGGCGCTTTCGCTCTCTCTCCTTTGTGCGGTGGACCAGACTATCTGCGACTATGCTGGGAGGCAGGAGCAACTTGCTCGTCCCCACCGCCGAGCAGCCCCGGCGTCGCAGCCAAAGTTGGGGGCGAACCTCTTCGGTGTACGCGGCGACTGACCGCGTTGGGCTCTCTCTTTCACCCGCTCCGCAGGCAAGGGAACCCAGGCACCCAACATCCAAGAAAAGTACAAGGTCTGCCACCTCGCCACGGGCGACATGCTCCGCGAGCAGGTCAAGGCCGGCACCGAGTTGGGCAAGGAGGCCAAGAAGATTATGGACGCCGGCGGCCTCGTCAGCGACGAGATCGTCATCGGCATGATCAAGTCGCAGCTCGAGACCAACCCGCAGTGCCAGCTCGGGTGCGTGCCACCGTCTCCTTGCGGGTTTTCTTTGAGGGGAGAACCTCAGAGGTGCCAAGTTTGACCTGGCGTGCGTTCTGTCTCCTTCCCCGCAGCTTCATCCTCGACGGCTTCCCTCGTAACGTCACCCAGGCCGAGAAGCTCGACGAGATGCTCGAGGCGCGCAAGCAGCCGCTCGAGCACGCCGTCCAGCTCCTCGTCAACGACAACCTCCTCGTCTCGCGCATCACCGGCCGCCTCATCCACCCGGCCTCCGGTCGCTCGTACCACAAGGAGTTTGCGCCGCCCAAGAAGCCCATGACGGACGACCAGACCGGCGAGCCGCTGATCCAGCGATCAGACGACACCGCCGAGACCCTCCACAAGCGTCTTGCCACCTACCACCAGCAGACCGGCCCCGTCGCCGAGTACTACAAGCAGAAGGGCGTACGTCCGCCTCACCTCCGAGAGGAACTTGCCTCGAGCCGATGAACTGACCCGTCCTGTCGAACAGATCTGGTCTGGCGTCGACGCCGCACAGTCGCCCAAGACTGTTTGGGCTAGCATCGTCAAGATCTTTGAGGAGCAGAAGAAGCAGTAAAGCAGTAGAAACCCCTCAAGTGAGAGAGAGGGACAAAAGTTACGGGCCTGTAAATCCGCCATGCCCTATTGTCTGTCTGTTGCGCTTCCCGAGAGGAAAGACCAGATCTCGGTTCTTCTGTAGGCTGTCATTCCACTACACCTCCTTCTCTTTCTTGAGCGACAACGATAAGACAAGTTGTACAACAGAGGCGAGGGACGACTCTACCACAACAAAAGGGAGACAGTGAGAGGGATCGGCGAATCGAGTGAGAGCGACAAGGGTCAAGATACAAAGACAACATGGGGTCGAGGGGAGCACAAATAGGGAGAGTTCAAGAGCGGCGCGTCATGAGCCAAGTGCCTTCGTACCCGTTCATGTCGGTCGGCGTGTGCGTGTCGCGCCATCGCCCGACGAGGTTGCCTCCGACCAGCATCCCGCGGTAGATCCAGCGACCGCGCGTGTCTGGCGTGTACTCCTTCACGATCGAGAACATGCCGTCCCACGCCCGGACTCGACCCTTCAGGACGAACTGGCCCCACGCCGAGTGACCCGTCCCGGTGAGGAGGATCTCGTATTCGCCGTCGGCGTCGACGTCGGTCCAGTCTCCTTCTTCGTCGCTCTCGCGCAGGTCCGAGTTGACGTCGGACCAGCTCTTTGCGCGCTTGGAAGCTCGGCCGGAGCAGGATGGGTCGATCTCGAGGTCGAGAGAGGTGCGCCGGCGGCTCGTGCTGCGCTCCGGGCGAGGATGGCTGGTCCCAACGGCGGTAGAAGAGGAAGCAGGTGAGGCTGCAGTTGTGGACGTCGACGTCGAAGAACCCAGCGCCGATTGCGAAGGACCGCGCGTCGACCTCGGAGGGCCCGCATCAACTCCTTCGCCGACCTCGAACCCGGCGTTAAGTAGTGATCCCCTACCACCAGGCTTCTGACCCCGCTCGAGTCGTACGATGCGCTCCTCGAGTTTCCACACCTGGGGCTGATCGCCGAAAGGTCCCTCGTACAGACTGCGCATGCGACCGCCGAGCATGTCGCGGTACGAATCAAAGTCGAAAAAGGAGAAGCGGCCCTCCCAGCTGCCGGTGAGGGCGCCTCGCATGTACAGCTTTGGTAAACCGAGCGACGAGTAAGGGTCGATGCAAGAAGCGCCTCGGATAAAGTCGCGGTCGTGCTGCCGCGACACGAGCTCGGGGAGCGGCGTCTTGGTCGGTCGACTCGCCGGCGTCAAACCTCCCGGTCCCGCGTGAGAAGTGTTGGCGCCGATCATGTGCTGTGCAGGCGTGCCTTGCGCATGGGTGAGGAGGTCGCTCTGCGCGGCCGGGTCCTGCTCGACGCGGTGGAAGAAGGAGAAGATCGCGGCTTGGGCCAGGTTGGGCGGCGCCATCTCGACTCTGCGTCCCATGTGCGTGACGAGTTGCGCGTTCGATCGAGGTCGCAGATCAGCAAAGAAGGGGCCTTCGGGCGGCGGTCTGACGGGGTACTCTTCATGCGAGACGGGTAGACTCGGGATCGTCCATGGTGCTGGAAAGGCGTCAAACTGCAACAAGCTGCACGCGTGAGCACACGGCGCAATACTCTGTGACCGATCTTGACGCACCTTGTGAGCCGCAAAGACGTAAGGCTTGAGGACAAAAAAGCGCTGATCCGACTCGAGCGGAGTCTCCGTCGAAAGATCGTCTGCGAGAAAGGGAGTTAGCAAGCCGAGCTTGCGAGTTATCAAGATAACATGACAGAACTCACCACCGCCGAGCCAGCCGATCCACAAACCGAGAGCCCGTCCAGCGGTCTGTCGCGGCCATCCTGGCTTCAGAGCTTCGGGCAGCAGCGAGTGGTCGTAAAAGAGGCGCATATAGGTGTGCAGCCGCGCGTATTCAGTGAGGTGCGGCAAGTTCTTGCCGTCTGCGAAAAGCGGGTCTGTCAGCGTGCGATTGGACGAAACGGAATCATCCCGTCCACCTCACCATTCTCGAGCAGCATCAAAAAACAAGTCCAAAGATTCTGCGTGAGCTCGTCCGGCTCTTGCAGCTTGGTCTTGCCCGCTTGTGGCGTGAACGCTTGCAGCCTGGGACTGCTCGGGCGCGACGCCGAAGGCGGGATCTGGCCGCTCAACGCGGCAGCTCGCATCTTGGTCAAGACGGTGCAGCGTCGCTTGAACTCGACCGCATAGTCTCGATTCGTGAGCGGTCTCCACGGCGACTTGTTGTCTGGGTATTCCTCCGAAGGACTGGCGGGGCGCGTGAAGCTCACGCCCGGGTCGAGTTGCAGTTCGGCATCCGGCTTGACCTCTGGCAAGGTCTGGAGCAAGTCTCGCTTCTCGCGGCGCTGCTCGATACGGTTCATCTGCAGGAGGGATCGCAGGTATCAGCGAAGGGCTCCCGGGGAGCGGTGTCTATTTTCGAATTCCGCGGCGTGAAGAAAGGGCCACCAGCGGGAGAGAGGACGTACCTGAGCCCACCGCCTCTCGGCGCTGCGATGGTCGAAGCGCTCCTTGAACAAATTGGCATAGAAGCCTGCGTTCCGCGGTCCGAGGACGTCGTAGAACCGGCGACTGAGGATGAGTAAGTTGCGGATCTCGGTTGGCGGTCCGACGGGCGTGAGGCGACACACGGCATGCCCGATCGCCTCGATGAGCTCTGGCGGGAGAGATTCCATCGGCGAGTAGGCTCTCGGCGTCTCTGGCTCTGGCGACGGCGTGTTCTGCAGCGACAGGTTCGCACGCAGTCGATCGGCGAGCGGAGCGGTGCCACACGACTCGGACACGACCTCGCGATCCGATTCGAGTTCCGCCATCGAGTCTGGCAAGCTGTCGGGTGATCGTCCGTCCATTTCCGGGCGCAAAGAGAGAGCAGGCGCTGTGCGCGGGACGAAGGAGAGAAGGACCACCTTCCCCACCTCGAAAGCCGAATCAGGAGCCGCGCGCCAAGTGTTGTGAGCTCGATCGCGTTACATACATGCATACAGACCTATTCAGCAATGACACTGGAATCTCGTACGGTAATGCGCGTGCTCGCAGGTGCAATCAATAGACAAGAGCTTCTCTGTAGCGCGTGAGCGACGATGGTTTTGGTCCGGCAATAGAGAGGCCACGCGCAGCCCACAACGCGCGCAGATCGGCCTCTATTGCGCATCCTTGGCATGGAATGTTAGATATGCGATACAGGTCCTGTCTAACAGATGCGTTCCGTTGGGTCATGCGATCCACCTCCGGCGTACAGCCTCGGTCACCGTCTCCAATGCCGAGCCGGTGACGTCCGACACGCTCGACATGTCGGGATCGCCTGCTGTAGAAGCTGACGGTGTCGACTCCATACCACACACGGCATAGGCCGCGACCAGGAGGAGCTGCCCAGAGACGTCGAGGAAAGCGCTCAGGAGGGGAAGGGCGTAGACTGTCAGCCCGGAATAAACAGAGTCAGCTGTCTGTCGGGACGGTAATGTAATGGATGCAAACATGCTGTGCTCCGGGGAATGGAGACAGCGTTGCCATCTGCTGTGCCGGAGTAAGGGAGATTTAGACGAACCGTCCGGGTCGTAATCGAGCTTCCACAAAAGAAGCGAGCCTTGGTGCGCCAAAACGAGTCCGAGGGCAGTCTATCGGGGCGATACGCTGTCAGTCAGCGCCTTGCGCGACTCAGAGAGCTCAGGCAGCTCGTACAGACGGGAACACGCACCTGGATAGCGATGGCGACGAAGAAGGCGAGAATAAAGCTCGGCTTGCCCTCGAGCTGGCCCGTCAGAATCGTGAACCCCAAGAAGGCCATGACGACCGGGCAGGTCATCAGCCATAGCGAGGCCGACGTGATGAGGTAGTGTTCTCGCCGGCCGGAATGCAGAGCCGTCGAGATGCGCGAGACAAAGACGGAAGCGGCAGATCCAGTGATGGCGGTGATGACTGGCGCGATGAGGGCGTAGCCAGGGTATCGGGTTACGTAAGTCTGCAACACGACGCCGCTCCCGCTGCGAGTCAGATTGGGTGAAGGAAATTAGTAGCTGTAGAATGCCGCGTTCGCCAAGCGTAGAAAATCTAAGACAACACACCTGGAGATGGCCATCGCAGCAAAGAGGGGCGTCCAGCCCATCGTGAGCAGCTCTTGCACGTACGGGTTGCGGAACGCGACCACGGTGTTGAAGGCGACCGAGCCGAGGAGGGCAACAAACACGAGGGTCGAGACGATCGTCCCCATGAACAACAAGAATAGACTGCTCAGCCCGCCGAGCATTAGGAGCGTGATCAAGTCGCCGAGGGACGACGCGAGGGGAGTGGCGACATTATCTGGTCGGCGGGTTCGGTTCGTGAAGAGTCAGCGCGATTTGGGAGATTTGGGGAAAAGCAATTGCCTTGGCCCACCTGGATTGACTCGGAAACGACGGCACAAGACGACGAGAGAACACATGAAGCTTCCGAGGACGCCGCTGCTGAGTCCGGCTGCGAGCATGCTCACGCACAGGACGAGAAGGGCTTCAAAGTATCCTCCGCGCAACGAGGCGGTCGCGTCGAGCCCGGCGTTTGCCGCCGATGCACCGCTATGGAGAGGGTGTTGCAGCGGGGTGTGAACGCCCTGGCGCGACGCGAGGCCGAGGAGGAAGGCCAGCAAGCCCGACAAGAGCGAAACGATCAGGGCTTGGACCTGGAGGAGGGCGAGGTTGCCGAGGATGAGCGACCTGCGCGTTAAACGGAGGTCGAGTTCGCCGATGTTGGCCGAGGTCGAGAAGCGCGCGGCGAGGTTCATCTCGAGGTTGCCCTTGAGATTTAGAAGGATCGGAACGAGGATAAACAGCTCCTCGATCCGGACAAAGACTCGCCAGGTCTGAGAACGTTGCCTTCGTCAGTTTGAACCCCCCTGATCATGGAACCGTCGCCCGATAAGACTGACTTGGACACGCTGTAGCAGTTCGCCGGTGAGGATCGACGTAAAGAGAGTGAGGAGCAAAACTGGCAGCGTCTGCGTTCAACATGCACCCGTCAGTTTCGTCCACCAAATCACATACAGATGCAGCCAGATCAGTACACACCTCTCGGAGCATCTCTGCGGTGAATACGCGTCTCTGACGGGCGGTCATTCCACCGGTGACCCGAGTGAGGACGGATTTCTCCTCCGAGCCCGCGGCAGAACTGGCCCGCAGTTCTGCATCCGGCTCTTCGGAAGAATCGCCCCCGGTCATCCCTTCTTCCTTGCCGTCGTCTGTCCTGTCATCGCCGACGGATAGTCTGCCGTTGCCGGTCGAGAGGAGCTGTTCGATTTCGTCGTCGTCGTCGGAAAGTCCTTCGTCGAGTCTACGCGGCGGCTTAGCGGCATCCGGAGACTGCTCGCGGCTGCCGCGTCGCGTACCATCCGTAGATTGACCTGCGAGCTCGTATCCGTCCTTTGCGGCTCTGATGGATGCCATGTCGGGCCCGAACTGCGAGACGGTCCTTGGCGGAGGATCCGGCGCACGTCGCCGCTTGTTTCGACTCGCAGGGGGGTTGCGAGTAGCGTAGGGAGCGTTCAACGAGTGATCGGCAGCATCCAGTCTCCCCTGCAAGCAGTGAGAGCGGTGATCGCAATTGTCGGCGGGACGAACGCCGTCAAAGCCGCGAAGCACGCGCATCATTGGGCGCCCCCGCAACGCGCAACAGACTCAAAGTCGCGATCTGACTGCTGTGACACGCTCCAAGATTGCGCTCTACCTGGTCCCGCCCGTCCCGCCGCCGTTGAAACGCGACGAGAGGCCGTGACGCCGCGCCTGGTGCTCCAACCACCCACCGAAGCAACACGATCACGACGCCTCCGGGAGGGCTTTGCATGGCATACTGAGGTCGAGAGAGGTTAGTCTGTGCGGTCCACACGCTTGAAACGCGCTCGGAGGCCTTCCAGACGCTGGGCGGGAATGATGTCGTCAAACAGCGGGGTGGTGCGGCAGATCCGATCCGACAGCCCGACCAGAGCCCGGTGCGGTACTGCAGAGCGATACGCAGCGTACAGGCTCGCGCTGGCGGAATCTGGGACGCGCCTCCGAATCCCTGTATCGTCTACTCGGTCCACCTGGATTTTTTTGGATCCGCTCTCGCACGACATGACAACAGGCTCAAGAACGATCTATGGAAGTAGCATACTGACACGTCGCGACCCACAGTTCTCTAGAGTGATCGGCTGGACATGCCTAATCCGCCTCCGGCGTCCGCAAGCTCGACTCGGCCAGGGAGTGCTGCTCCTTCGTTCGACCTGCGTGCCATCCAGCTACCGCCCTTGCCGCCCGCCGACTCTCCACTCGTTCTCTACAGTCATGCGACTGGACCAATACCGCCTGCCGAATTGCCAAAGCTGCGCGCGAGCCTCCTGCTGTCGAGGGCGGCGGCCGTCGAACGAGCGCAGACATGCGGATCGAATCGCGCCGCGCTGGCGGAACGGCTGGCAGCTGAACGCAGCTCGGCGGCGCGAGAGGCCAGCAAGGCCAAGGAGGCCGAGCGCAAACGGAAGCGCGACGACGATGCGCGTAAGGCTGCCGAGGCGGCTGAGAAGGTTGCGGCGGCGAGCAGCGGCGCCCGTCCAGGAGGAGCAGCGGCAGCCAAAGGCGCGCCCTCCAAGGCGGTCAAGAAGGAGCAAAGCGTCGAGTTGTCGGCTCCGAGCACCGCTTCCAAGGGCAAGCCTCTCCCAGCCGAAACGCTCGCGATATCAGGCGATCTCGACCCAGGGTCGCGGACAGGCTCGGACGTGCACGACGAAGACACGCCGATGGGCGACGTCTCGGCATCGACATCGACTGCCGGGACTCCTGCCCCCATCCCTGTCAAGGTTCCAACTCCGAATCGTGAGCTTGTTTAACCGCTTCGAGGCGCCGTGAAGGATGTTGACGCAGTCTAGCTCCTTCAGATCTGCGAGCAACTCCAAGCATCGACACCGATGACGATATGAGGCCACCACATCTACCTCGGCAGTGCGTTTGACAGTTTTAGGAACTGATTATGGGGAGTTGACGCGCGTCACTTGGCTGCAGCCACGACAAGAAGAAGCGGAAGCGAGATCTGGTCGTCGATTCCGACGCGTCCGGGACCGAAGACGGTGAGCACGCACCATTAGAACCACGCTGACTCGAGTTCGGTTTCGGTGCTGACAAGACCCCCTCTCTCCGCAGACCAACCTGCGCTGCAGCGTGTCCGGGCGCAGGACTCGATGGTTGACTCGGCTTCACCTTCGCCGTTGATCGCCCGCACACCGCTCAAGCCGGCCGCACCGACACTGAGCGTGACCGACGCGCGAGCCGCCGTGGAACAAAAACTGAAAGAAGAGCGATTCAGCAAGGTCAGTCCGTAACGCGCTTTTGGATTCCCTCTGTCGTATAACTTCGTTGACGTGGCGCCGAGCATCGTTCTGCAGCATTCCATCCCCATCAAGCCACCTGCACCCGGTACCGCGAGCGCCTTCTTTGTGCCTTCGAACCCCCTCGTTCCTCCAAAACCTCCCGCGAACCCGCCACAACCGACCGCGAAGCGGCAGTCGGACGTGACGGGCGACTTTTCGAACGCCAAGCCTGGTCAACAGATTGCGCACAGCACGTTCCAGAACTGGGTCGACGCCTACTTGCGACCGTTCGGAGAGGACGACCTGGCCGTGTTGGCGGCAAAGGTGAGTCTCTTTCTGTCCTCCTGGAGAAGGCTCACCCTGAGTGGGCCTCGGCTGACCCGTTCCCGCACATGCAGCCTGAGGACTTGACGCCCTATATCATCCCGCCACTCGGCAAGCACTACCTCGAACGATGGGAAGAAGAGGACCTCGACCCATCTCAGCGACCTTCCACCTCGTCTTCCTTCAACTCGTCTCTCGAGCCCCCCGTTCTGCCCCGCCTCCGACCCGACGCCCTCACTGAAGACGCATTGGCGGGCGAGAACGTCTTCCTTGGTCCACTGAGCGAGCGCCTCATGGCCGCGCTCGCGGTCGGCGAAGACGGTCTCGTCAACGTCGAAGACGACGACGACGACTCGCATTCGATCGAGGACGGCTCGTATCCGCCGAAACTACCCATGGATGCAGTCGACTTTGAGGAGCGCGTCAAGCGCGAACTGCGGTATATCGGCATCCTGCCCGAGGATGAGGTGAGTCTGTGGCTCTGGAGGCGGACCGACCTTTTCCGAGTCCCTTCGCTCACGCTCGTGTTGCACAGGTCGACTGGGCTTCGCGAGAGGACGACGAAGTGTCTTCGGCGTTGCGTGCCTGTCAAAGGCTCCTCCACCAGCAGACGGCGATGAACGAGGCTCGGAAAGCGATCCTCATGTCGCTGGTCAAGGACCGGATGGCCTACCAGGACTACGAGACGGCCCGCGACGCGCAAGAGCGGGTGATCGAGCAAGGGTGGCAGAAGCGGCTCCGGACGGACGTCAAGAAGAAGAAGAAGGGCAAGGAGCGAGACCGGCGTCCGGGCGGGGGCGGGAGCGGGTCCGCTGCTGCTGCTGCCGACGCGGGCAATCACGAGGACCCGTCCAAGGCTCCGGTCAGCGCCGAGCTGCTCGACGCGGTCGCGCGGAGGGACCGCCTCGTCAGCACGTTCAAGCCGTTCTTTGACGAGGAAGAGCCCGGGCACTTTTATGGCCTGCCGGAGCGGAGCATCTTTGAAGGGCTCGAGGCCGAGGTGCTCGGGGACGACATCGAGGCTGAGGACGGCGAACCGACGGCCGAGTCGACGACGGTGGTGAACGGTGTAGCTGCGGGATCGTGAGCCGAATGATTTCGGACGGCGAAGGGGCCGCCGCCGCAATGGAAACCGTGGATGTAGAAGGATGGCTTGCCTCGCCAAGTTGCCACACACTGCTGGCAGGAAGCGTATACTCTCTCGGTACTGCCTAGAGAGCCGCGCCGGAGCCAGCAGCAGACAGGTGGTGCCACGAGCGCTGGGGCTGTCATCTCCCGAATCAGATCTCTCGCCGGCCCAGATGAAATGCGTGTCTGTGATGGAACAGTACTACCATAGAAGTGCTCAAGGAGGGGGCTAGGGAGAGAGAGAGAGGAGGAGGCGAGGCGGGGCTGTGAGCGCGGGCGCGTTCAGTTTCTGCGAACCGCTCGCCTCGCTCGCTCGCCGCCCGCGACTCTTTCGAGTTTTCCTCGTGTTCGCTCTCGACGCCAACCCCGCGAAGCGTATTCCAGATGGCGACCTTTTCGACTGCTCCCGTCACCATCGACGGCAAGGGCCACCTCCTCGGTCGCCTCGCCTCGATCGTCGCCAAGCAGATCCTCAACGGCCAGAAGGTCGTCGTCGTCCGCTGCGAGCTCATCAACGCTTCCGGCTCCTTCTTCCGCAACAAGGTCAGCTGCCACTCTACACTTGCGTCGATCCAGCCACTCTCCCCCCGCCTAGCGCAGCCGAGACGACGCCAGCGAGGGACGAGGCAGCCGCTCGGGCGAGGCTGCCGGCGGGCGAGCTCGGCGCGAATCGACCTCTGCGCCGTCACCGAACCGAAACTCTCGCCTACCAGCGCTCGCTAGGGATTTTGTACACCGGCTTATGGGTGGAAACAGGGTATTACGGGGGCCGCGGCGGGCTTAGGGTCGCGAGCGGGCACCAGCGGCGGGGGGTGTCAGGTCACCTCACCAGTGGATCACCAGCGGCGGTCACCCGATCACTCGCCTTGCTGCTTCGACCTACAGGCACAGGAGAGGGGTTTAGCGGGTACCAGGAGTCAGGCGGGACGGGAGGAGGTGGACTCGTAGTCACGCGGCAGGGGGACCAACTCGGCTCGCACGCGACTCGAAAAGAGGCAGCGCTGACCCCTTCGCGCGTCGCTTTTCCCCACCTGTCTACAGTTGAAGTACGCGGACTACCTCAACAAGCGCCACCTTGTCAACCCGAGGCGGTCGGGTCCGTTCCACTTCCGCGCGCCGTCGCGCATCTTCTACAAGGCTGTCCGCGGTATGGTCCCCCACAAGGTCAGTCTCCGCCTCTCCCTCCCCTTATGACCTATCGCCGACTCGTCAGAGCCGCGCAAGCAGGCTGACTCAAGATACCTTGTCCCGAATAGACCGCCCGTGGTGCCGCTGCCCTTGAGCGCCTCAAGGTCTTCGAGGGTGTCCCGCCCCCTTACGACCGCAAGAAGAAGGTTGTCGTCCCCTCGGCGCTCCGCGTCCTGCGCCTGAAGCCCGGTCGCAAGTACTGCACCATCAAGGTGAGCTCCGCCGCCGCCTGTTCGCCCCGGACCCGGACCGACGACGTTTTACCGATCGCTGACCATCCCCCCGCCAATGTTTGCTCCTGCAGCGCATCTCGCACGAGTTCGGCTGGTCGTACCGCGACGTCGTCGACCGCCTCGAGGAGAAGAGGAAGGTCAAGGC
>JAMALC010000316.1:0-10953 GCA_023628275.1 Rhodotorula sp. M30-05A-2 | reverse complement strand
AACTTCCCCGAGGTTTCGCTCCGCCCGATCCTGCACGACGGCACCGTCCGCTTGTGCCACGTCCACTTGAACCAGCCCGGTGTGCTCAAGGTCGTCAACAACGTGCTCGGAGAGCACAACGTGGAGAAGCAGTTCTCGGATTCCAAGGTGCGCCATCGCCGCGACTCTTGGTCTTCGGAGCGTAGACTGACGTGGCTTCCCTATCACAGGGCGACATTGCCTACCTGCTGGCCGACATTACCGGCGTCGACGAGGCCGAGATCAAGGAGATTTACGAGGCCATTTCTTCTGTGAGCGATAGATGTCTTCGGACCCTCGGCTGTCAGGCTCTCGTCACTGACCATGACATCCCGCCGCTCGCAGTCTCGCGCCAACATTGCCACGCGCATGCTCTTCTAGTCGACCAATCTCTCTCGTGCTCATCGAGCAAGAAATGGCCTCCTCCAAGCCAGTTGTATCGTTTCGCCACTCAACTCCGACTTCGCATTCAATTCCTTCTATGGCCGCGTAAACCGCGCGCTGGCTGCTTTCCCCTTCTTTTCACCCACCCCCTAATGTAGACAGATAGTAACGCAATTCATAGAGTACCCTTCAACGCGGTGTATAGTCCAGCCGACTTGCGTCTTCTTGACTCGTCTGCCACGAACAGGAGTCATTTTCTTGGTCGACCTGTTCCTGAAAGCGTGGATCGATGATTTTGCCGTATGCTTGATCGACTCGACGAGCTTTCTATATACCAACCGGAGTGTGTAGAGAGCGATGACTAAGGCGGACGGTTAAGGCGAGATTTCGGACTTTTGCTCTTTGTCTCTTTGCTGTGCAACATGCTGTGGCTGCTCGATTACGGTGCGGGCAACGTAACCTCGCTGGGTACGTTCTTGTGTCTCGTTCCGTCCAGACCAGGGCTTCGCTGACCCTGCGCTGTACACGTCTCACTCTCCCCGATGGCGACCCTTTCCTTGACTTGACTTTGTTTCGACGCTGCTTTGCTCGACGACTCGCGCTCGACGAGTGTAGCCAACTCGGTCAGATCACTCGGTTACGAATTCAAGTGGATCCAGACTGCCGAAGACATCAAGAATGCCGACGTGAGTCATCTAGCGCTGCCTCCTTTGCCTCGCCCTTGATGGCAACGCCCTTCGCTCGCTCCGGCTCGTGTGCCGGAGCATGGCGGCTGGTGAAACAGGCATGCTGGAAGAGTGCGCCTGCGAGAGCTACCCAGAGCTGACCGGGCCTCGAACATCTGTACAGCGTATCCTCTTCCCCGGTGTCGGTGCTTTCGGGTCCGCTATGGAGGGCCTCAAGAAGCGCGGCTTTGTCGAGCCGTTGAAGGAATACATCGCCTCGGGTCGACCCTACATGGGCATCTGCATCGGCATGCAGGCTCTCTTCGAGTCGTCGGTCGAGTCGCCCGACCAACCCGGTCTCGGGGTCATCCCGGCTCAGGTCGGACTCTTCTCCAACAAGGACAAGAAGGTCCCGTGCATGGGCTGGAACGGCGTCACGGAGCGTCGCGAAATTGGCCAAGACGGGCGCAAGGCCTACGGACTCGGCGACGCCGACGCCGACAACTCGTACTACTTTGTCCACTCGTACCGCGTCGCCGCGTCCGAACCGGGCGTCCAGGACTGGATCCTCACCATGACCCAGTACGGCGACGAGCAGTACGTCTCGAGCGTCCAGAAGGGCAACGTCTTTGGTACCCAGTTCCACCCCGAAAAGAGTGGCAAAGCCGGCCTGGCCCTGATCGACGGGTGGCTCAAGTCGACCGACGCCCCGACCAAGGAGGGCGGCAAGGGTCTCCTCGACATCTCTGACAAGCCGCTGCGTGCCCAGGCCGACGTTGACGCCGACCTCGTCCGCAAGGGGTTCACCAAGCGTATCGTGGCCTGCCTCGACGTTCGCGCCAACGACCAGGGCGACCTCGTTGTCACCAAGGGTGACCAGTACGACGTCCGCGAGGCCGAGGAGTCGGCAACCACCGCAGACGAGCACGCCTCGGGCGCTCCGGAAGAAGCCTCAGAGACTTCGCCCTCTGCGCCCGTCGCCGAGCCGACTTTGCCCTCGTCCACCGTCTCTGCCGACCCGTCCGAACCGCCTCCCGCCAAGCGTCAGCGCCAAGTCCGTAATCTCGGCAAGCCCGTCGACCTCGCGCGGCGGTACTACGCCGAGGGCGCCGACGAAGTCGCCTTCCTCAACATCACGGCGTTCCGTTCGACCCCGTTGCGCGACCAGCCGATGCTCGATGTCCTCCGCGGCGCGGCCGAAACGGTCTTTGTCCCGCTGACGATCGGTGGCGGGATTCGGGATACAGTCGACCCGGACGGCACGGAGCGATCAGCCCTCGAGGTCGCCGGGACCTACTTCCGCTGCGGTGCCGACAAGGTCTCGATCGGTTCCGACGCCGTCTTTGCGGTCGAGGAACTGCTCGCCGCTGATGGCAAAAAGACGGGCAAGACGGGCATCGAGACCATCTCGTACGCGTACGGTGCCCAAGCCGTCGTCGTCTCCTTCGACCCGAAGCGAGTGTACGCCACTGCGCTCCAAGATATCCCCGAGGCTCACCGGTCGTCCGCCGTCGACTTGGCGGGACCGCTCCGCTCCAACCCGGACCAGAAGCTCCGCGACGACTTGGGCCCGAACGGCGAGCGCTACTGCTGGTACCAGTGCACCGTCCGCGGCGGCCGCGAAGTGCGCGACCTCGACGTCGTCCAGCTCGCGCAGGGCGTCGAGAAGCTCGGTGCGGGTGAGATCCTCCTCAACTCGGTCGACAAGGACGGCAGCAAGTCGGGCTTTGACTGCCGTTTGGTCGACCTCGTCCGGACGAGCGTCGGCATCCCCGTCGTCGCTTCCTCGGGCGCGGGCAAAGTCGAAGACTTTAGTGAAGTTTTCAAGGTGACAGACGTCGAGGCCGCTCTCGCTGCGGGCATCTTCCACCGCGAGGAAGTGCCGATCGCCGACGTCAAGGCCCACCTCGTGGAGCAGGGCGTCAAGGTGCGCAAAGATTGAGGGGGGCGCTCACAGGCTCTCGTAGATTCTTCCATATAGACAAAAGCCCCGTATGTATGGGACGAAAAGGGCGCGTTCCGGCGCTCGCATTCCCAACCGTTTTGCAGTTCTCTTCTTTCCACCAAATTGTGCGCTCCGTATCCCCATGATCATGCATTGTCCGTCGAGCTGTGAAAGAAAGCTACCCTACAGCCTCCGCGAGCTGAATCCGGCGAGCACGGATGAGATCACGTCCGACAGCCACTTGCCAAACCTGGGGCGGGAAGCTTCTTCAGCCTTGGAACCCGGCGAGGTCAAGCGGGCGCGGAGGAAGACTCACATGATGGCCCCGGCTGCGCGACGAGCAAAAGTTTCGTAATAATTGCTCGGTCCGGCGGCCGCCGCTGCGAACGGAACCTCGAGCACGCCCCTGGACCGCGAGGCAAAAGATGCGATCAGTCCCCTTTCCGGGCCGCTTACGTTCTAGTACCGGAAGAGCTGGCAACACGGCAACCGCAACACCTGTCGGAGTTTATACGCACTTGAAATCGACCACAAAGGCACTGCCGGACGTTTTGGGCTTGCTGGAAGCGGCAATCATGGCGGCGACGACGTCGTCAATTGTCGGAAGGGGAATCCCCGCCAGCAAGAGCGACGCGGCCGTGCCAAAGATGTTGGTCTTGACAAACTGCGAACGTCCCACGGAACGGGTCAGGCTTGGAAGACACCTCGAGAGCTCTTGGTCGAAAATAGAGAGCTCACGAAGGGGTTGACGATGCTGGTGTGGAGACTCGCTGTGAGCAGGAACGACCGCAACTAGTTTCAGAGGAACGTGGCACTTACTTGACATTGATTCCGAACGCCATGCCGTCGAAGACGAGCGAGCGTACGAGTCCGAGAACGCTGCCCCGGAAAACAAGCTCAGTCAAAGAGACTGCATGCGTTCACCGGCACTGCGCAAAGTCAGGAAGCTCACGCATGCTTGGAGGCGCAGTAGATAGGTCCTCCGGGCAAGCCAAAGAAGGACGCCATCGAACCGAGAACGACGAGCGCTTTGCCCTCCTTGACGGGGTTCTTGTCCAAGTGAAAGAAGGCGAGTTTGGCGGCTGTTGCAGCGTCCGCCGGGTCAGGAGGTGTCGACATGAAGGGTGTTGCGGGAAGACTCACTGTAAGCAACCCCGTTGAGATTGGGTCCGAGAGCGCGCAAGGCCGGTTTCTGCAGGTTGTAGGCAAAATTGAGCGTGAACCGGGCTGCGGCGACTGAGGTTGTGGTCGAAGGAACGGGCTCACCGTCGGTTCGCCATCTGGGCCGGCTTTCAGGTTCATGAAGCGGTCGCTTTCGGGCTCGCCGATGCCTGCGTTTGCGACGACGACGTCGATGTGACCGAATGTCTCGACCGCGTGTCTCTGGAGGATTAACGGTACTCAAACCGTCAGTTCGTGTTCGAGGCTCCGTCTCCTCCAGATTGCGGGAGCAGCTGGTTCCGTAGCAGCGACTGATGAAGGGCAGTCGCGTTGTCTTGAGGAATGCGACAAGCGCGAGATGGGAAGGGGCATTGTGTTGAGGGCGCCGAAAGAAAGCGCACAAACATCCGGACTTGGGCGTCCCAATCGGTCACATCGCAAGCAATGGCAGTCGCCGTGCTGCAAAGTAAGATTAAGAGCGAGAGTCAGTCTAGCGCCTGCTTGTTTCGGGACACGAGCTCGTGTAATAGTTACGAGAGCTCACCCTCCCTTGGCGGTGATCTCGTCCGCGACCTCTTGCGCCAGCTCTTTCCGGACATCGCTCAGGACCAACTTGGCCCTGTAAGACACTATGTGGGGTCAGCCTACGCTTGACCAGCGAGTGCAGCGAGAAGGGAGAGATTCCCCACATGCGCCGCAACTGACTCAGAAGAAAGGCAACGCACCCCAACTCGCCAACTTTGCGCGCATATGCCCGCCCGAACCCACTCCCAGCCCCAGTCACGACAACCACCTTGCCCTTGAGCGCCGCGCCGTAGCTGAGGGCGTCGTCGACTTGGAGAGCGCTCGCCTCGGGAGGTGGGGCACTGCGTAGAAGGGCAGACTCGCGCTGGACGAGCGAAGCAAAGGCCGAGGCGTCTTGAGTCGCGTTGGAAGGAGCAGCGGAAGTCATTTTTGCTCAGGTGCCCGGCTGTCCGCCTCCGTGGGGTGAGCAGAAAGGAGAAAAGAGAGCGAGACTGGAACTTAGCGCAGCTTCATCGTTCGGACGCCGAGTCGCTTGCAAATCAAGGCCGCCTTCGGGCCACACTCCTCTGGATTGATTCTAGCTAGCGCGTGACCCTCAACGAAACCAGTGCCGGACCGCCCCAAAGGCAGAGCGCGACCGGACGAAAAAAAGAGGTTCGGGTTTTTGAACAAGGTTGTTGTTGTTACAGGACGAACGGCACGCCCTCGCCGTTTACTCCTCCATCAAGTCGGCAGCGCGTGCCCGTGTCCGTCCACCGCCGCTCGCCGAAGAAGCAGCAGCAGCCGCCGCCGCCGCTCCCGCCGCACTACCCGTCTCCACCTCCGCCGTGAGCGGGTCCCCTCCGCCCGCATCAAGCTGCATCGCCTTGCTCTCGCCCGCATCTCCAATCACGACGCTCGCGGGAGCTCCCTCGACCGCGGCGGAGGCGACGTTCCCGACCGCTTCGACTTGGGCCGGTCCAGTCGCGGACGAGGCGCCTGCGGTGGCGGGCGCGGCGGCCAGTTGCGGCTCGTCCTCGACGCGGTACTGCACCAAGCGGGCGCGTTTCTCCTCCTGATCAGTGACCCCAAGCAACGACATGCGCGTCAGCATCAGAGGCAAGGACAACCCTTCGGGGCGAACGGGAAGGAAGAACCAACGTACGGGCGACAGGTCCTCATCGGCGTACACGAGCAAAGTACCAGGTTTGAGGATCTTGCTACTGCTAGCGATGGTCTCGCGGGCAGGTGCTGACGGAGCGGCGGGAGGGAGGGGACGCATCATCCCGGCCGGACCGCCGGCGGCAGGGAATGGCATCGAAGACGGCGGCGGCATCGGGAACCCAGGAGGAGGGGCGGGGAATCCAGGCGGTAGCGGGAAGCCCATCGGAGGGGGTGGGATGCTGAGCTCGCATGGACGGGAAGGGTGACGAGAGTCAGTCAGCGTCTCTCCGAGTTGGGGCGGTGGCGAATGCTGCTCACCCGGGCGGCAAGGGCATGCCAGGAGGAGGCGGGATTCCAGGCGGGAGGCTAAGACTGGGCGCGGCAGGACGGATAGGATCAGTATCAACCGACTTCCGATTTGTGACGGGGGAGAGACGCACCCGGGAGGAAGCGGCATCGGGAACCCAGGCGGCGGGAACGGCATGCCCGCGGGGGGAGGTGCGATCCCGGGAGGAGGGACGAACCCAGGTGGCGGAGGGGGGATCCCACCGTTCATGCTGCCGATCGGGAATGCAGGCGGTACCGGTACAGGGGCAGGCGGAGGAGGCGGAATGTTGGTGACCTGAGTCGGCGCGGGCGCAGGAACGGGCACTGGCGCGGGTGCGGGCGTTTCGATCAACCCCATGAGGGCCTTGTGCGCGGCGAGTTGCTGCTTGGCCTCGGCGGGGGTGAGGGCCACCTGGGCCCACTGGTGTTTCTTCGGTCGCGTGGGATCGTCCGGGTTGGGGAGGCCGAGTTCTTCGGCCGTGCGGCGTTTCCATGCTGCGAGGTCGGCGGCGGGGATGCCTTCCATGCCGTAGATTTCAATGTCGAACGATTCGCGACCGGGCAGGGCGTTCTCGATCCTACGGGCGGGATCTCCACGGTCAGCATCCGAGTTTACTTTACCGGGCGAAAAGTGCACGAGAGGAAGAGAGAACGGACTTGTCGGTCCCCATTTTGTGAACCTGGTCGAGGTGGACTGCGAGACCGCCCGCGGTGTTGAGCCTCCGGGGGCATTGCGGGCAGCGGAAGTGCTTGGCCTTTTGGTGCGAGAGCAAGACGCGCTGGTCCTCGAACGTGCGGTCGCAGTACTAGGGCCAAGTAGTCCAAGTCAGTCAAGGCTCTGTCCTCTGGCAGAGAGTGCGATGCGCGTACCCAGCACCAGGCGAGGTCTGCGATCCTGTGTCATGGACAACAAGGGTCAGTCTCTCGCCAACAGTGAGTGACGCTAGAGAGGGAAGGAGGGGCTGTTACTTTTTCGTCTTTGATTTCTTCCTGTTCTTGGCCATCCTTGCGCTCTTCAAGAAGGGAGAGAGAGAGACGGTGTGAGGTGGGGAGAGGAGGAGGAGGAGGAGGAGAGCGAGGTTACTCGGCGAGAAAACTCGAAAGACGGACGGAGTGAGAGAGTTGGTCGCTCTCTAGAGCACTCTTGAGCTGGACACGCCGAGTACGCGTGTACGAGTTGCAACGAGGGCGGACGAGCGTGTCGCGGCTTGCTCAACTCGTTCGACTCGTTCGCCTCTTAACCTTGTTCCATTCACTCGCTCTCGACCTCGCCTCCGCTCTGCTTCTCCTTCGGACCTACACCAGACATGCTCATACGCTAACCAGTGAGTCATCGTCGCCTCTCGTTTCGCAAATACCCCCTGGCAAAGACGATATCTCTTGTCCCTTCACCGGCGCACCAATGGCATGACTCGCTCTGCCGCCGCGTTACCGGTCTGTGGGCCAAACAAATAACACACACACATACACTGAAAATCCTGAGCCATACCCTTCTTCGACCAAATCAACCCAAGACGTGGCGAGCGAGCGAAGAAAACTGACCCTCTCGCACTCTCTGGAATCAAGACAGCTCATTCGATCGACTCGCTCAAGCTGTATACATGCACACGTTATGAAGAACCAACTGCTCGCGCAATGCTTCGGGTCGACATGTGCGCGCTCTGGTCTGTCGACGACAGCCTGAAGAGCTCGCGTTTCACTCACGTCGAGCTTGCATCGACCCGAAAAACTCGACTCGGGCTCTCTCGCCCGCCTGCTCGCCAGTTCCGCTAGTGCTCGCTCAAAACCGCGACGACGACGAGGGTCATCTTGACCGACAGCGACCCGCCACAGGGTGCCAGTGATGCATGCTGTAAGTCGTCTCCCTTCCAACCGCTCCAGAACCCCAGCCCCCCGTCTCCCCCGTCACCACGTCTCCGGCGCACGCCTCGACCCGCAGCAGTGATGTCTTTACACGATTAGTCTTTCCGAAACATTCTCATGTTGGACACTCTTTCATACAAGTCGCCCAAGGGCGCCTGAGCTGCAATCCCCGTTCGCCTCGTCAAAAACATGTCCAAGAGCCTTTGTGCCTTCGAGACTAGTCTTTGCTGACACTCGCTCTCTGTGTGGTCATGCTCGACAGCCCGTCCGACCGTATCGCTCACGCGGGCGACCCAACTTGCCAGTTCCTTTTGTGCAAAGATGCTCTTTTTGTCCCCAAAACCTCGTCATATCCGATTCTCGTGCTTTGTGTCAAGGTGCTCCTGTTTCTTTGGGGAGCAGATGTTTTACAGCGATGCCGTATGCCTCAGGGGGATCGACTGGGACAACACATACACGTCCATTGATTCGAAAATAGTAATCAGGGTCAATAGTCCTCATCTGTAATGGGAAATTAGCGGCGGCCGAAATCGGATGCGGGCGCCGCGCCCCCCTCGCGTCGTCCGCCGTCGTGATCTGTCCACCTCCCAGCGAGACTCGATCACCCGCGCGCGATGCTGTCGTCAACGATGATCAGCGCCTCGGTCCGCCGCCGCTTCGCCTCGGGCGCCCCGCGCTTCGCCTCTTCTTCCAGCTCGTCGACGACGACGGAGCAGGCGACCCAAAAGGCCCAGCAGGCCGCTCAGCAGGCCGGCGCCAAGGCCCAGCAGGCCCTCGCTGGCGCCCAGAAGACGGTCGGGAACCTCCTCGGATGTGAGTACCGACTCCTTCGCTCACTGACTCTCCAGCACCGGGCCGCTCTCTTGCCCGTGACGAGAGAGCGCCTCGCTACCGTTCCGCGACCCCCGAGGCGGGTTCTCGGAACCCGGGGCTCTCTGGGAGGCAGGTCTGTGCTATGTTGGCCTGAAGTGGTACTGACTCGTTACTCGCGTCCCGATTATCAGCCTACAAGGAGCCGATCTTCTACAACGTGCGTTCTCCGAGAACCTCCCCGAGGGGGTCATCTCCAACTACTCTACTGACAGTGCGATTCCCTATTCCCTTATCTCTCGGACATCTTGGTACCTCGTCGCGTACACAGCTTGCCGTCGCTCGCGAGGTCGCCAAGCAGGTCTACGTCGGCGAGAAGCTTGCCCCGCCCTCGTGGGCCCAGGCTTCCTACACCTGTACGTTTCGGATTTTGCCTCTCCTACAAAGGAAAGGAAAAAAAGCGACTGATCCGCGCTCCCTCCTCTTTCGTTCCTCTCTCTCTGCTTCTCCGCGCCGTCCGCGCCGCGCCAAATTTCACGCTCTTTACAAAACCTCGGCAACACAAAACCCCCCCCGCCAACCATACCGCGCCGTCCGCCTTCTCTTCGGGAAACATGTTGGCTGCTGTTCTCTTCACTATCGCACGCGCGACGCCTGGCGGCGATCAAAACCACCCCTTGCGCATCCTCCTCCTGGAAACGCCCGAAAACAGTCCGCCAGTTTGCGCAGCAGGCACCGCACGTCTCGTTCTGGCGCAAGCTGTACGAGTCGGGCGAATACAAGCGCTGGCTCTTGTACGCCGTCGAGGCGTACGGGATCTTCAAGATCGGAGAGATGGTCGGCCGGAGGCACATTGTCGGTTACAAGCTCGACGAGTCGCGGACTCACGCCCTCACGTAGAAAAAGCGACTCGACGAGGAGGTGGGTGGACAGTAGGGATGGAAGGACTGAATCGAGGGCGAGACACCTCATTTTTCTGTAATGCCGCTCCGGAGGAGAGAAGGAACCAGGTCGTACAAGGAACCGAAGCGAGAGAGAGCGTTCCGGACTGGGAACGGGGCCTTTGTTGCCCTCGCTGCAGCATCTGCTTCTTCTTCGAGTTCTGTATGCTCCGTCCCTCCGTCGCGCGCGAGAGATCTTCTCGTAGCATTCTCGGTTCAGTGCTTTCGGTCAGTCAGCTCGCCAGCGCAAGCGAGAGAATGGCAAACGCAGCATAGGAATAGCCCGCCTGGCAGTTGATCCCGAAAAGTGTCTATATTGCGAAGCTATTGCGCGAGGGGGAGGAGACCGGGGGGTATACGTTATATGCAAAGAGAGAGAGAGAGAGAGAGAGTGAGAGCAGCATTCGATTCCTCACGCGGCCAAGCTCTTGAGCTCGTCGAGCGAATTGACAGCACCACTCTTGGCGATCTTGAGCCCCGCGACGGACTCGAGCCCTTCTCCCGCATACGTCACCAACGGACTCAACTCGACCTCGACGACGCCCGGTTCGGCAAACGTCGCGCCGGCGCGACCGAGCCACCTCCGCTGCTCGTCGAGCAAGTCGCGCCTCGACGTTTCGGGGTCGTCGGACCCGGTCCCGGGGGCGTTCTTGAGCGGCGAGAATTCCGAACGCCGTTCGACCTCGAGGAGGGCAAAGTGGCGCGTAAAGGGAAACACGTCAAACACGAACTGTTCGAGCTTCATCCCGTTCGGAGAGGTCGGTTTGACTCTGGTCCCCGAGGCGAGGTCGACGTGCGGGATCTTTTTGCGCGCAATGTGGTACGGCATCTGGGTCTCGTCAAAGTGCGACACGTGCTCGAGGAACTGGCGCGAGTAGAAGTGGTTGGCGATATTCGCCGCGCGGAACGCGAGGTCGCCGTTCTCGTCTGTGCGGGCGGCCATCTCGGACGAGATCTCGGAATACTCGACGACGGCAAACTTGCCCCCCTTGAGGGCGACGACTCCGACCGACTCGGTCGGCACCGTCTTCTTGACCACCTTGGCGCCGCAATCCGCGCCCCGCTGGATGCAGTACCCGACAAAAGTCGGGTCGGCCACGCGGACGAGGCAGTTGTCGACGCCGTACGCGTGGACGTACTCGATCCCGCGGCGGGCCAAGTCGGACAGGAT
>JAMALC010000315.1:0-11097 GCA_023628275.1 Rhodotorula sp. M30-05A-2 | reverse complement strand
TTCTTGGTCTCGTCGGGGCTCTGACCGAGCTCTAGCTTCTGATCAGCCTGGCACACCGCACTGGACTGGACTGGAGACTCGGAGAAAACTCGACCTCTATCCGATATCCCTCACCATATATACCCGTACTTTCACCGCCTACTAGACATGCTAAATTCTATTTGACCGCATATGTTACGTTGTACAAGAGCTTGTCGTGCTCTACAGTGGGAAAAACTTTCCGCGCCAGTGTTCAGCGTTTCCTGGAACCGTTGCGAGCGTGTCTCCGTCCATCTTGCGCACAACCGTCCAGAACGCATAGTCTCCCGGTAGAGATACGAGCGGAGCCCAGCTCTCTCACGCACGAGCCTCTCTGGAGCCATGTGAGCCACTCGAACGCAGCGCCACCGCTTCGACCGCAGCGTCATCCTCACACCCTAACGCGACTGACCGCTCTGTTTGACTGTGACAATGGACAGGTCTACACCAGACAAGATTGCGCAGACGGGCAAGCTGTCTGACCGCATCGCCCGGCTCGGTCTCGGTTCTCCTTCGACTTCCCCCACTTCCGCTACGTCGACCGCTTCTCCGTCCAGGTCGCCCGATTCGGTCCGTACCGGAGCCGTCACGCGCGTGTCGGACAAGATCTCGCGCTTCCAAGCCCAGGCCGAAGATCGACCTTTGCTGCCCGAGGGAGGCTCGTTCGGACTCGCGCCGGCAAAACCTCGCTCGTCGACCGGCGGCGTCGGCGGTAGCGGCAGCCGCGACCGTCATGGGGACGAACGTCAGCGGGTCGTCAGCCTGGGAGCAGGGAGGGCACCGGTACCGCTCGGGGTTGTGACCCCTCGCAGCGTGAGCGCAAACACCTCGCCGAACCTCTCGCTCGGCGCATCGTCGCCTTCCACCGTTTCGCCAGCGCTTAGCCGCTCGAGCAGTACTGCCAGCTCTCGCAATGGAGCGCCAGCTCTTGAGAACATCAAAGTTCCTTCGGCGAACGAGGGAGCAGGTGGCGAGGCGACTCCGGTGGCTTCCCCCGACGGCTCGCGGGCCAACCGTAACACGGCGGCATACCTCGACACGCTCCCACCGATGCCACGCACTCCTGGAGCAGTATCGGTGTCGTCTATGCGCGTCGAAACGGGCAGTATCGCCAGCGAGGGCCGCGCAAGCACGACCGACCTCGACTTGTCCGCCTCGGACTTGCCGACGCCGACCCATTCTCCCCTCTCTTCCCCTATCATATCCGGCCTGACTGTTTCCGCTTTGACGACCGGATCAGTCTCCTCCGCCGACGGGATCGCTCCCGCAAAGGTTCCGTCCTTGTTGACGGACCTCAAAGGTCCGATCCTGAACGCGTCTCGCCCGGGCAGCGTGGTCTCGTTCTCTTCCATGACGGTGGAGGCGCCGTCCGAAGACGTCGCAAACGTCTCGGCAGCATCGAGCAGTACGTCCGAACCGCCCGCTGCTACGGCAACAGTCCAGGAGGAGCAAACCGAGGAGGAGGGTGCAAACGAGACACGCGTCGCGGAATCGGATCTGGCCGAAGCCGAACGTATCGAGCGCACCCGTCAAGAACTCGCCCAGTACGAGGAGGACGTCGAAGACCCTCCCGCTCCTTCGCCCTTTGCGGCACCGGGCGAGCGGAATGACGAGGCTGGTGCGCCCGTCGAACCGCCTTTCCTCCGGGAGGACGACTCGGTAGGATCGGTCGCAGACAAGGGTAGGGAGCCTGAAGGCGATGCTGCGCCGACAAGCCCTTTGCGCAAGGCTTCTCCGATCCCGGACGTCAAATGCTCTGATTGTGGTCAGGATGTCCCGCTGCTTGAGTACGTCCCTCGCTGTTTCTGGACGCACTCCTTCTCAATAACTGCTGACAAATCAATACATCGGAAACCCTGCAGGCTCGCCGACCACTCGTGCGATACCGCCGATGTCCCGGAACCGTCCACTCCGCCCGCGGCGTCAACTCCGCTTGCGGCACGCGTCCCTGTCCTCAGCTCTCGTCGAGCGGATCCGGACGTGCCGGACGAGCCACTCGAAGATGATATCCTCGACCCTAACGTTGCTACTTCAGACCTCGCCGGCCGCGCGAAAAAGTCGAGCCAAGAGGACAAGCTCGATGCGTTCGTACCTCAGACCGAGGACTTGGTCCCGGAGGATGTGCTCGACGCGTATGGTGACGAGGAGAACCATGCGGCGGAACATCCGAGTGACCACGAGCCGCAGGCGGAAACGACTGCCGTCCCGGCCTCCGCCAAGACGAGCGTGGACAGTTTTAAGCGCGAGTCGGGGACGGGCATGCCGCGCTCGCCATCGAGTGATCTGCCCCTTCCCGGGCGGTACTACACCTCGGACGACGAAGATCACGGCGAACCGGGCAGCGCCACCATTGTCCGCTCTGCCTCGACGCAGTAGTTGCTTGTCGACTCGATCCATCCCTCTGCGGAATCTGCGTCTGCCCTCGTCCCGGACATGTACACTTCCTCTTCTTCCGCCCCATCCGACACCTTCCAAATGTGTGACAATGTCTAGCTGTACCATCCATCTCGCATACATTGCAAAGCATTCTCGTTCTTTTGTCCCTCCACTCGTAGGAGAGAGCGGTGCTCTTTCATCTCAGTCTCAGTCAACACCCACCGCGGTGGCATCTCGACCATTCCGTGGTCTCTACAGACATCTGGTGAAGAATCACGCGCCCAGACTGCACGCAAGGTCAATCGGCCGGGTCACGCTACGCTAAGCAAGTCGGACCTGTGAGCCCCACGGCGCGAGTGCCGACGCCGCCATGTCGTTCTGGAAGTTGGCGGCCAAGACGCTCGCAGTCGCACCGACCGACGGGATCAACGGCATCCTCGCGCCCCTCGCCCACCTCGACGCGCCGTCCGACGCGGCGTCAGATCCCGGCGACGACCGAGACGCGCTCTCTTCAGCCGACGTCGCTGCGCACCATAAAGCCCTCGACGCGCTGCTGGCAGAGCCAGACTTGCTGTCCGAGATCAAGAGCGGCACGAACCAGCGCCTGACCGACTTTCTCGCGCGCAAGGAGGTTGTACTCCGACTCGGAGGTTGGGTCGTGTGGGGACTCGGTCGCGGTTTCCGTGCCGATGCGGACTACAAGGACGGAGAGGATGGGAACAAGGGAGACGCTCTCGAGTCGGGACTCGTGCCCGATGAGATGGAGGCCGGAAGAGTGCCGGACGAAATCCTCCAGGCGGCGGAGCGACCACGGACGGGCATGGGCGGCGTGCCGCATCGGGGCGACGCAGACGGGGACAAGGCAGACATGGACGAACTTTCAGATGCAGATGCTGCCGAAGCCAGGAAGCGGGTCAAGTGAGTCCTCCTCGCTGTAAAGGCCGGATCTTGAACGTTTCCACGCTCCTTTGCGTCAGGCTGACTCGGTTTCTGCACGACGGCGCAGCTTCCCTCGTCTGTCGACCGAGATCCTCGTATCTGCAGCGCCGAGCCTGTCTGATACCCTCTTCCGGCACAAGTCGGCGTCATCGAAACCGCACACCTGTCCTCATCCCGCGGATTTTCTCCTGCCTTTTTGGTGCGCCCTCTTACCTGCGGGACGCGGATCCACAGCAGCTTCCAATCACTGATAGTGTGGGGATTTTTCTCATTAGGGAGAGCGTCTTGGGCAGTACCGAGGCCCAGCTAGCGTCGAGGGCTCAGCAGATCGGATTCTGGGCTCGCGTCAATGGCGCACTCCTCGACGGACCTTTATCCAGCGAGGTGAGCTTTCCCGCGCAACCAGACTATCTTGTAGCATATCCATACTGACCTTTCTCTCGCTTGACAAGGTCCTCGCGGAGATTCTGAAAATCCCTCACCTCCCTGCACGACTTCTCGCTCTCCTTCCGACCTGCTCGCCATTGAACGACGTTCTCCTCCTCCTCCTCCGCGTCTCTCGCCCCCCTTCTCCTCTCATCCCAACTGTTGTTGTCCAAGCTATTCGCATGCTCGAACCGTTCTCGGCCTTGGGTCGACCAGGTCACACCGCCGCCGAAGACTTGCTTCGCGGCATCATTGAGATCTGCATCGCCGTCCCGCAAGCGCAGGCAGGACCCGGCCCGTCTGGCGGTATGGCAGGAGTCGGTGGTATGCTCGGCGGTCCAGGCGGACAGGACGAGGCCGTGTTCGAATGGCGGGATACGACCCTGGCGCGGCACATTGCAGACGAGAAGAGCGTGCGGACGCTGCTCGACTGGATCCTCGCAGACCTCGACGAGGAATCGTCTGCCCAACAACAGACTTCGAAGCCAAAGGTCGAGACCGAATCCGACCAAGCGACTCCGAAAACGGCCGCATCTGGGTTCGACGCTGCGGCGCATGAAGCGGTTCCTCCGTCCGAACCGGCAGACGCACTCTCACCCGCCGAACTGCGGACTTCCTCGCTGCTCTCGTCCCTCGCAGTCCTGATCGACCTCATCCGGAAGAACAACTCGGACTTTGTCGAGCAACAAATGCTCGCATGGGCGCGAAGACGGCAGGCGGCCGAAGAAGAGCGAGAAATGCTCGAAGCTGAGGGTGCGGAAGCCGTCGGTCGAAGACGTAGTGTCGATGACGCGTTTGGGGAGGATGACAAGGGACCCGCAGTCGTCGACCTCGGCGTTATGCTGTCTGCAGTCGCGCACCGTCTGCCGGATTTCCAGCGCCTGCTCGAATCACCGCGGACACCCGTGAGTCCTGGTCTTCTCTGCCCGCTCTGCTTCAAAGCCTCGCTCACCTGTAATCTATACTGCAGATTGCCCCTCGACCGACCGCCGGCGGTCTTCTGCCTCCCTTGACTCTCGAACGTTTCCGCATCTGCGAATTCTACGCCGAGCTCCTCCACTGCTCCAACATGTCGCTCCTGAACCGTGCACCTCGATTCGAGGGACTACACGACGCGTCTGGACACCTGGCCCGTGGATGGCAAGGCGTCGAGGATCTCGCGGCCGCTCTCTCCGCTTCGCAGCCGAGTGAGGGCGCTCCGAGCACTTCGCTGGATCCGACGAGTCCGGAACTGCCGCCCATCCCGTCAGCGGGGGATACCTCTATATCTTCAATCAATACCGACGACTCAGAAGCACCGACGACTGGCACGGACGATGGTAGGTCCGCGCCCGCCGCGAGGCAAACTGCGCCGTCTCGTCGCGAGAGTTCGGTTTCGCAGACTTCGGCGCCAGCAGACGAGCGGGACCTACCGCCAACCCCGAGTGTCTACTCTGAAACGTCTCGGCAGCTGCCTGCGCCTCCTCCCTCACCCGGTCAACTCCTCAAGACCAAGTTTATCGAGCATCGCGTAATTCCGTCCATGCTTGTGGGTCTATCTTCCTTGCGACTCTTGTTCTCGACGGAAGTTGCTCTACTCACACAAATTTCGTGTTCCCAGCAACTCTTCTTCGACTTTCCTTGGAACAACTTCCTGCACTCGGTTGTGTTTGACGTTGTTCAGCAGATCTTTCAAGGGCGGCTGGACCGCACGCTGGACCGTCAACTCGCCGAATCCGTCTTTATCGACGGACGCTTGTGTCAGCTTATTCTCGAGGGTCAGAAGCGGAACGACGAAGCGGCGTCTGCTCGAACAAACATGCGACTCGGTTACATGGGTCACCTCTCGTTGATTTCCGAGGCGGTGGTCAAGCTCTTTGAGCGGTACCCCGACCTCGCGGCTGCCGTTTCTTCCTCGGTTCCTCAACCCGAATGGGACGAATACGTCGCGACGACGTTGCGCCAGACGCGCGAGCGCGACATGACCTCGCTCAGCAGTCCGGGCCTGAACTTGTCGACGAACAAGGCACCTTCGGCGAGCTCCCTCAGCGACGAAGACGACGAGTTCCCGATGAACAGCTCGCGGACAGGTCGGGCAACAGACGCGGTCGTCGTTCCCGGTCCGGGCGCTCGCGAGATTGCATCAGCGAGTGGTGATCAGGTTAGCAGCTTGGTCCTTGGACGCGCTCCCTAATCTCTACTGACACCCTACCTTTCCTGCCTGGTCCGATTGGCACAGTTCTCGCGATATCTGGCCGATGAGCTGGCGAGCGATCGCACGGTCGGCAGCTCCGACGAAGACGACGAGGACGACGGGTGGTTCTCCGGCCCGCGCAGGATGTCGGCCGGCGACGGAGACTTTGCTTTCGAGACGCCGACTCGAGCGACTCAGCAATTCGGATTCGATGACCGCTTCGAAGAGGCGGGTCTCTCTGCGTTCCGAGCCAATGGCTTTGACAGCGACGAGGCAAGTCGGGGAACACAGCCCTCATCTGAGTCAGTACTGTCACTAGAAACTGAGCTGACATGGGAGCACACACTGCAGGATGCCGAGTGGGCACCTTTTGAAGGGATTACTGCTCGGGATAAGACTGGCGGTAGTCCGGAAGAGGAGACCGCCGCCGAATTCTCAGCGTTCGAGTCGAGCTTTGACCCGTCATCGGAGGACGCCGACGACTTTGGCGACTTCGAAGCCGCCGAAGCGACCTCGGCGAGCCCTTCGATCGTCCTCCCCTCGATGGACCAGTTCGAAGACTTTGACCTTGGCGAAGAGTCCCGACCCGCTGCGACGAGCGGGAGCGGCTTTGGCGGAGCGGTCGACCTTTCGGCTTCTCCTTCTTCCGGCGGCGCGGTCGCACCTGCCGCTGGCGATGACGATGACGACGGCTCTGACCGGTTCGGACGCCTTTCGCTCGGCGATTCGTCGTCGTCGTTGCCGTCGGCTCCGACCAGTCCGCAGACGTCCCGCAGTAGTACTGCAGCTGCACTCCCTGCCCTCGCTGCCGCCGAGTCTGCATCCCCCTCTTCGCCCGAGGCGGCGGAGGAGGAGGAGGACGAAGAAGAAGACCTCGGACCGGCATTGCACCCTGGCGCGCATCTGACCGAGGATGGTCAAGTCGAGGCCGAGGTCGAAGGGCGGACGATCCGAGTCCCCGCGGACGACATTATCATGACGAGTCGACGGAATAGCCTCGAGGGGGGCAACCGGTACCACTCCCACTCGCGTTCCCGGTCCGATTCCCTCTCGTTCTCGAACGAGAAGAAACTGTAGACACTCAACTACTCACGCTCAACCTCCCCTTTTCCTCCCGTCTCTTTTTGTGTGTCGCAACGCAAGCATCTTTTCATATCTCTAAATAAGAAGAATCGATATTGCAAGAGAGACAGATAGGAGGTGAAGGAGTCTATGCATTATTCCAAGCCGTCGTGCCTCTTTTCGGATTCGGCGCGAACTCGAGCTAAGAAGAGTGTTTTGCGCGGAAGGTGTGCATCAGGTCTGCGAGTTTCTGGACTCCCTCGAGCGAGACGGCGTTGTAGATGGATGCGCGAAGTCCTGCCGACGACGGGCGAGAAGTCAACACGCAAGTTGACGAAGGGGGGTAAAAAAAAAAAAAAAAAAAAAAACATGAGAGAAGGACTCACCGCCGACGGATCGGTGACCGTTGACGCCCATGATGCCGAGCTCGCCCGCCTCTTTGATAAAAGCCTTTTCGAGTTCCTCGTCGCCGCCCTTGATCCGGAACGTGACATTCATGCGACTCCGGACCGACTTGTCTGCCGTGCCTTGGTAAAAGCCGGCCGATTCGTCGATCGCGGTGTACAAGAGGGAGGACTTTTGGTCGGCAAAGGCTGAGAGGGGGGCCAGGGGAGGGGCAGAGTCGGACGAGAGAGGGAGGGGCGGCGACGTGAGGAGGGAACGGAGCACGAGCGCGCAGACGTAGATGGCAAAAGTCGGCGGGGTGCTGCGAAACGCGCGGGACGGTCAGCTTCTGGACTCGAGAGGGTTTTGTGGGGAGGGAGAGGGAGCAGAGACGACGGCTTACTTGAAAAGCGAGTTGTCGTCGGCCATGACCTTGTAACTCAGCATGGAGGGCATCGGCGCGCTTCCGTACTGGACCGCCTCGTCGGCGTTGACTGTCAAGAAACAAAGAGCGTCGTCAGTTTTTATGACCCGTATCGAAGGGCAAGGAGGAGCTTGGTTTACCGAGAAGGTCATCGCGCACGATGACGAGGGTGACGCCCGCCGGTCCGAGGTTCTTTTGCGCGCCGGCGTAGATGATGCCGTATTGCGAGACGTCGACGGGCCGCGAGAGAAAGTTGGACGACATGTCGCACACGATGGGGATGGCCGGGTCGACCTGCGAGAACGGGAACGCCGAGCCTGAGTTCGAGTCCGAGTCGTTGCCGGCAAACTCGATCCCGTCGACCGTCTCGTTGTCGCAGTAGTAGATGAAGGCGGGCTTGCGCTGGTCCTCTTCGAGTTGGGGCAAGTCCCACTCGTTCGCAGGGGGGATCGAGCGGAACTTGCCGCCGCCGCCGACTTTTTTGCCGTCGACGACTTTGCGGACGTTGACGCCGAGGCGGGCTGCTTCGTCTGCGGCTTTTTTGGACCAGCTCCCCGTGACGGCGTACCAACCCTCGACGTGGTCCTCGGGTTTGAGTTGGTGCTTGGTGCGGTACCACGCGACGAGGTTCAACACGGTCGCGGCAAACTGAGTCAACCCGCCGCCCTGCATCCAGAGGATCTTGTAGTTGTCGGGGACGTTGAGGAGTTTGCGCAGGTCGGCGTTGGCCTGGTCGAATACGCGGGCGAACGGTTTCGAGCGGTGCGAGATTTCTGCGATGCCCATGCCGGGCGAACCGTCGAACGAGAGGAGCGAGGCGGCGGCGGTCAGGAGGGCGTCCTGCGGGAGAGGGGACGGCCCGGCGTTCATGTTGACCTGTGTGTGTGGCGAGCATGGTCCCCGTGTCATTCGAGCGATCGAGTCGACGGCGACAGAGACCGAAATGAAGAAGAAAAAAAGATGAGGAGAAGGTGAGCAATCAGCAGACAACCGAAAGAGGGGAGGGGGGAGAGACTGACGGTCTGAGCGCGTTGCTCGAGCTGCTTGGATAGATCTGCCATGCTGGTCCGTCCAATCGTGGTGATAGAGAGGAGCAAAGGCTAAGAGTACGTAGAGTACGTCGCTCTCGTTCTGGTTCTCGGCCGACGCAACTCTGTGTTGACTCACGCCTCGCACTGCTTTGCACCAGAATGTAAGCCTAAGACCGATCGTATGACTCCGCCCTCCTGCTATGCTCGCTCGCTCCCTCGCTCTCTACCTCGTCGACGTTCCAACGGTTCGCCCCCACCTCGAACCGGTCCTCGCATCCACCACAACCTGCCACGCCCTCATCTCCAAGCGGATCATATGCGACGCGTCGACGGGACATCCGCACACGCCCGCTGGTTCGGGCGCAGCTTGAAGGAGGTCTCGCTCGCGGGTGGGGCGGCAGGTCCTCCTCGGTCACGTCGGCCTCCTGCGACGCATACAATGGGGCGTGATTCAGACGCATCGTACTCGCAGAGAGACGGACAGGAAGGCGTCACCGACAATTGGAGGAGCGAACGAGCGGGCGAATGCGCCAGACATGAACATCCACCGACACCGAACTGCAGCCTCAACTGATCCCTGTCCTGTTTCCCGTACAGTTCTCACCTCGACGACCCTCTCCGCCGGCTCTCTCTTACCCACGTGAACGCCGCCTCTGAAAAACACTCGAAAGTTTCGCGACATCTCGGCAGAATCAAGCCTCAGCGGAAGGAGTCACCCCCCGATCCAGCACTCTGCCGGTCTCCGAACGTTAGCCTGCACCGCGTACACGAGGGGAGAAGGAGTGTTTGAAAGTACGAAGCGGGAAAAAGAGCGGGCCGCCTAAACCACCGAAACATGATCTCGGCCTTTTTCATCCTCAACCTCAAGGGCGAGGTCCTCATCTCGCGCCTCTTCCGTCCAGATCTCAAGTCCGTTTCCTCTCTCTCTCTTGCTCCCAAAGGCTTTCCGAGAGCGAGCACTGACGAGCACACCTGCGCTGTGCAGGCGTTCGATCTCGGACATTTTCCGGATCCACGTCGTCGCGAGTTCGACCCCGCCGACTTCGCCCCTCATCACGCTCAGCAACACGACCTTCTTCCACGTCCGACACGGCGGTTTGTGGCTCGTCGCAGTCTGCAAACATGTCAGTAGTAGTTCGGGCTCCGCTCTTTTTTTTCGCCGGATCCGATTTGCATTTCCGGGTGTGTGGACTGACCAAAGAGGCAACACCCACAGAATGCCAATGCCGCCCTCGTCTACGAGTTCATGTACCGCTTCATCAATCTCGGCCGGTCCTATTTCGGCAAGCTTGACGAGGAGAGCGTCAAGAACAACTTTGTGTCAGTCGGCCTCCCCTCGTGCTCAGCTTCCCGCTCCTTATTCTGGACTGACAAAGCTCTTGCCTTATTACAGGCTCATCTACGAGCTTTTGGACGGTAAAGCCACCTTCATCCACGACTGCTCCCCTGCCACACGATTGCTGATTTCCTCCGGCGATACCCCTCCTTCTCTCGCGCAGAGATCCTCGATTTCGGGTACCCGCAAAATTCAGAGAGCGACACGCTCAAGATGTATATCACGACCGAGGGAGTCAAGTCTGAGCAGGCAGTGGTGCGCCCTCGTTTCGTCCGCATGATTGTCGGGATCGTCACCCTTCTCCGAGGTCCAGATTAACTGACTGGTTGTGACGAAACTCGCGCACAGCGCGAGGAGGCGTCGAAGATCACGATTCAGGCGACGGGGGCCATCTCATGGCGAAGAAGCGACGTCAAGTACCGCAAGAATGAGGCGTTTGTCGACGTGATCGAGACGGTCAACCTCTCGATGAACTCGAAAGGTGTGCTTTGACACGTACCGTCGATTCGGGAGAGGCGATTACCTTCCCGGGTACTGACTCTCTCGGTCTCTCGTTACGCTCGTCCAGGCACGGTTTTGAGAGCAGACGTTGATGGGCAGATCTTGATGCGGGCGTACCTGAGCGGGACGCCAGAGTGCAAGTTTGGACTGAACGACAAGCTCGTATTGGACAAGACGTACGTTTTACGACCCGCCTTTCCTTACCTCAATGACCGAGCTCTTCGCGTGCGTTGCAAAGGCAGAGCGGTTCGAGACTGACTGACTCTCGAAACCCGCCGCGCAGCGGTCAACCGGCCAAGGCGAAATCGCCGACGGGCGGGCTCGAAGACAGCGCTGTCGAGTTGGACGATTGCCAGTTCCACCAGTGTGTCAAGCTCGGCAAGTTTGATAGCGACCGGACCATCTCGTTCATCCCGCCGGACGGCGA
>JAMALC010000314.1:0-11200 GCA_023628275.1 Rhodotorula sp. M30-05A-2 | reverse complement strand
ATGGTCGTCACTTCCAGTCTGCTCACCGTCGGCGCCGCCGGCTGGTCCTGGTTCAAGGTTCAACTTCTCTAATCGGGCGGCATCACATTAGGAGCAGGAGGATCGTTTGCTTCCGTCCGGTCACTTTTTCGCTCCCGCCTGTCTCTCTCGTATCGAGGCAGGCAGGTGCCTGTAACAACAAGGAAACCTGTACACAAAGAAAACCCGCGACTCTCCGAACTGCCTTTTCCTCTCTCTTCGTACCGGGCAATCTCGCACCACCCTCGCATTCCTCGTAAACTGCTGACTTGTTAGAACGATTGCAAACCAACCACCTCTCATTTCGTCCCAAGTCCTTCTGTCTCTTCCTTTTCCTCTTGCACGCTATTGACCTGTCCGGCCAGCTCCAAACTGGACGGGTCCTAGGCAGCCCACTGTGTGGGTCCATTTCTCGCCGCCTCTCGGAGTTGCCCGGAGCGCGGGACACACAAAATGGATTGAAACTGCTCCGGCTGGAAGTCTGCGGGTACTGCACACGTCTGACGGATCTTGAACCACGGCCGAACGCGCAAGCTGGCGTGCACGTCGACCCTGCAGGCCAACCAAGCGCGAAGTCGTCCGCGCGCGGCCGTCAGCTGGGACCGCACTTCGGAGACGGATCTCGCGGACTCCCTCGGAGTGCAGCTCCTTGGCGGCAGTGTGTGAGCACGTGAAGAGCCTAATTCGACGGGTCTCTATATACATGCCGCACTGCATGTGTATGCTTGATGTATGCACGTACGGAGCAGCTCGGAGACGAGCCCGACTCTGTGATCTCGGCAAACAGCAGCGACGTGGCAGTTGGGGCTCCGCAAAGAGGCAGAGAAAGCGTCCGCGCCAACTTTCGTTAGCGCGGTTTTACCACTCAAGGTCCGTCCCAACCTTAGCTTGTGATCGGCGAGAGCGAGTGAGGCGGGCTTGCGCAGGACTTGTGTCCTTTCACCTCCTGCTCTTCCCTCGTCTCTGGCCCAAGCGGTCGCTCATGCTTTCCCCCCGTAGCCGGCGAGGGCGGGATCACCATCTCTCGGTGATCTCATTCAGGCACCGTGTCGGCATGGCACCGAGTCTCTCGGCTTTCGCATTCCCGCGCGCTCGCCGACGCTGCTTGCGGCCGATCTTCCACGAAAAAAAGCTGCCCTGCAGCTGGAAGCGGCTGCCGAAACTACCAATCCCTCTGCAGTGGCAATTCGTGCGACCGACCAACCTCTACAGCGCTTCCAAAAACATCGGTTCGAAGGGCTATGGAGACGCACACACGCATGACACCGAAGTCCGACGGCAAGGCCGACGGCCCTTGTCTCTCGGCTTCGCACCGAAAAATCTCTTTTCGCGGATCTTTCTCGGCAGATTTTCAGGGTGCAGCAGTGTCGATCAATTCCCACGAGGTTGATCGAGGGGGCAGGAAAACGGTTGCAATCGCTTTTGCGCAGCGCGGGACCCGGGTCTGCAGCGCGACACCCCCTGCTGCCTGATGAGAAGCAGACCGATTGTGCCTAACTCGCTGGCCTCGCTTCGCGCCATGCTGGTGACGCTCTGACGGCTTGTTGGTTCTCCCTTTCTCCTTTCGTTTCGCCTGTCCCGGATCCCGGCCGGCCGCGGGACGTCCTGTGCGCTCGCCCACCTGTTGCACCCAACTTCTCGCTTCCCATTTTCCCGAAAGATCCTCATCAGCGATCCTGCAAGAAATACAGCAGTCACTGTTGGAGGCCGATCAAGCGCTCGATTGCCCCGGATCGACCGCAGCTTCGCTCATACTCGTCGCTTGGCGCGCGCTTCGGGAGGCTCGACCGCACCGGCAAACGGACTTGATTACGTTTCCGAGGCGAGTTTGCACCTCTTGTTCATGCACGCACCGCCGCTCAAACCCTCCCTTGGCTGATCTTGCCCTTGCCTCCTGCCGTACAGTCCACCCGAGGCGGATCCGACCCAGCGTCTTGACCGCACCACCTCGAAGACGCCTTTTCGCTGTTTCGCGAATGCCGCCCAGTCCGCCTCTCCCGAATTCCGAAGCAGCGCCTGAGCCGTCCGGAGGTCACGACGTTGCGGATACGCCCATGAGCGCTGCAGCACCGTCCACGCCGCAAGGTGACGAAGCAGAGCACGCTGCCTCTGCGGGCGATCCTTCGCGCCTGAACCCGCCGTCGTCGTCTGCGGACGCTGCAGCGCCTCAAGCGGGCTCGAGCGCGCGGGGGTCCACCTCGTCGGGCGTCGTAGGGGGTCGAGAGCCGACCATGTCGCAAGTACGACGAGTTGGGCGGCGGGTTTCGACGAATCCATATCCAGCCGAAGCGCGCCGCGCCGGCGAAGGCGACGAATCGGGCTCGGGCCCCTCCAGCCGGACAGCAGGGCCATCCACTTCGCTCGACGTGCCAGAGTCGGACGTGAACGCTGCGGAACCGCAGCAGCCGCCGAGCACGATCGAGCGCTCTCCTCACGACGTTACGGGCGACTCGGTCCAGCCTGTCGCACTGGCGCCGACGCAGTCGTCTTCAAACTCGGGTACAACAGCGTAAGCAGGTCTGGAACATCGCCCTATTGATGACGCCAACTGACTCAAACCCGTCGTGTGCGTTGCAGACGGCAATTTGAGCTCAGGATGCTCCAGCAACCTCGAGTCGGCGCCGCGTTGGGGCTCGTACGGAATACGCTCGGCCGCGTAAGAGGTTTATTTCGATCCGTTGCGAGGGATGCGAGTTGACCGTATACCCTGCACCTCCTAGCTTCCGATCGTGCCGGCACCCGTCGTGGAGGTCACTGTCCGGAACGACGCCGGCGAGCGAACGTGAGTCAACGCGCGAGCGGGCGAGCTCTTCGGCGCCACTGACGTATTCTGTGTCTGCTCCAGAGATACCGAGCTACCTTTCCTATTCTGCTCTGCTCTCTTGCGCGAGCAGGACGGCGTCTCGACGGTCGAGACGATCCAGCCACCGCCCGAGCGTCGTCCCGCCGCCGAAGCTGCTGCCGCGTCCGCCAACGACAACGAAGCGGAAGAAGAGTGGTCGGCCCTGGTCGGCCAACTCGTCCGGAACCCGCGACGCATTGAGGACCTCGACGGAGTGCAACGATCCGTGTTCGTCTTTGAGGACGTGTCGGTGCGCACGCAGGGCACGTATAGGCTCGAGTTCATGCTGGGCGAAGCGTGAGTCGTCCCGCACCAGTGGAAAGTGGTGAGTGAGCGTGAAACTGACAACACATGTATTTCATCAGACGACGACCTCATTCCCCCCGACTCGCGGCAATCGTGTCCGATCCCTTTGATGTCGTCGCCTGGGAGGACTACCCCGGCCTGTCTCGTTCAGGTGCGCCAACTCCTTCTTGCCCTTGCACGAACTGTACTGACATCGATTGACCTCTGCAGAGATCGTCCCCGAGTTTTCGACGCATCTGCACGAGCAAGGGATTCCGATTTGGATGCCGCCTCTGCACACTACGCGCGCCGGAGATCACGAACCTGCCACTGGTGGGACGGGAGGTACCACGCCGTCGAACCGCTCGTGATGCGCGACTCTGCATTCCCTCGAGCTTGCGGCTCAAGCGCAGCGCCTTCTCGGCGGTCTCAACCCGTCATCCGTTCTTTCGCACAGACTCCAACTCTACGGCCTTTTTTGTCCGCTTATATGCCAACCTTCGCTCCTGCGGCTCTCTTCTAGTACGCTCGACTTTCCTATATGATATACTCTTGCCTCGACAAGCCTCAAGATACCCACCCTCGCAACTCTGCACGATTACCACCTCGCAACTCCCTATTGCAACGCCACCTTCGCCCTCCGAAGAGAAGATGATGACTCGCGAACTGTAGCTCGCGCGGATCTTTCTTGGCCATATGCATCGCATTCCGTTCGGTCTCCTCCTCGGGCCTGTGTTTGAAAGGCTGAGAGCTGAGCGCGGCTTGTCGCGAAAGCATGCACGACCGGAGTTTGGCCTGAGATTTCTGCATGAGTATAGAGATGCGTTGTATTGCCACGCTACGCCACAGCTTTTCAGTGACGAAGCTGCGGGGCCGACCACGACGGCGGCGCAACTCGGCGGATTGTTCTTTCACGGCGCACCTCGAAAGCACAGAAGAACATGGCTAGTAGCGATACGCTCGAAGAAGCCCCGGCACGGCCGACTCCACAGGTACGTCCTGCACCTCCGACAAACAAGCGACGCGGGAACCCGGAGCCTACGGTCGGCCGTGTCATGACTCTGAAACGTCAACGAGGGAACCTCGCTCATGAACGACTGGACTCGATGCCCGCAGCCTATCATCAAATCTGCCGACATGTCAGAGGAGGTGAGCTTCTCGCGCATCCGGCCTTGCAAAGCCTCGAGACGGACGAGCGACGATGCCGGACGGCTGGCTGATCTGTCGACTGTCTGTCCTCCTCTCGCCCTCGTCCCCACGCGCCGACAGATGCAGAAAGTGGCGATTCAAGTCGCAACGGAAGCGATGGCGGCTGAGAACGCCGAGGAGAAAGATGTGCGTTGTTGCGCAGGCGCCGGCTTGCGTCCCTTCGAACAACTCGCGACCGCCGGCGATTACTTCCGCCCGACTGCTCGCGATTGATTGCTGGGATCTGAAACGGCGCCCATGGTCTGCAGATTGCGGCGTATATCAAGAAGGACTTTGACAAGCGATACGGTCCAACGTGGCACGCCGTCGTTGGCAAGAGTGAGTCGGCAACCTCTCGCTTCTCTTCCTTGCACGAAGCCGGGCATTCCTTCGTTGGGAGTCTCTAACGGATCCTTGATGCTGCGCAGACTATGGCAGTTATTGCACTCACGGTGAGCATCCGAAGAGCAGAGACGAGCTTCGCAAGGAATGCGCTGGGCTCTTGGAACCTTTGGCCTGACCTGTCGTCGACGGCTTTACAGAGACCGGCAACTTCCTCTACTGGTACATGGGTAATATCGCTATCGTGAGACCACCGCCCACTCCGCCAGGCTGAATGAGCTCCGACTGACTCCGCTTTGTTGCTCCCGCCCAGTTGCTCTTCAAAGCCGGTTAGAGCGCGCGTGCGGTCTCATGGAGGGGAGCGACTCGACGGAGGTTGTCCTCCCGGCTAAGGCGTCCAAGGCTCCGACTCTGACTGCCCAAGCCATCGCTCGTCGCTCGCCTCTTTCGCCTTCCAGAAAGCGAGTTCGCCACCCAGCCTCTTCTCCGTTCCTTGACCGACTCATTTCGACCCTTCATATCTGCCCGTTCTATACCCCACCACTTCACTTGTTTCATGTCTCCAACCCTGCATATCTGCCGGTGCGCGTTTGCAGCGCCCGTCATCTTTCCGTAAATCGTTTCAAGACTTTGATAAGTTCCCGCTCGTGAGACTTGTCGCTCTCTCTCCACCGACCGGACTTTTGGTCTTCCCCGCGCATCAGTAAGAATGTACTGTCGCTGCACTTTAGAGTGTCCGTGTGTCTAGCACGAGCGAGTGCTGCTGCGGCGTTGTGAGCCGTTCCGCGCGATTCACGGCCAGAATTTTCGCTGACTCTGCTTCGCGCTCTCTCTCCACGCGTCACTTCTGACTGTAAGCGTTGCAGGATGGCTGAATTGCTCAGCAAGGCGAAAGACCAGGTCGTCGAGGCGCTCTCACAGGCGACCGCTGCCGTCTCGCTCGGAGGCTCATCCGGTCCGTTTTTCCCTTTCCTCGATTCCCGAACTGCAGCGTGTGCGCGCATCTGCACCACCTGTGCAGTCTGACTAACGCACGTACGAGTGGTGAACAGATGCGCTGTACGTCGATGAAGCTACCGGCGACGACAAGACGGGCGACGGCACGCAGGCCAAGCCGTTCAAGACGGTCGGCGGTGCCTTCATCTCGCGATTGAGCGACACCGTCAACGTCCTCGTCCGCCAGGCGCCCGCCGAGGGTCAGACCGAGGGAGAGTGGCTCGCCGCGTCGGCGTCCGCCAAGAAGAAGGCCACCAAGGTCCTCCAGACGCACAAGAACAAGCTCGTCAAGCAGGAGGAGGCCCGCAAGCGCGACGAGGCCGAGGGCGAGGCGCGCAGGGCGGCAGAGCTCAAGCGCCTCGAGGAGGCCAAGGCGATCGTGCTCGAGGAGCCCAAGGAGGACGCGACCAAGATCAAGATCCGGCAGGCGGTCGAGCACCGCGGAAAGCGCGTCCGCGTCTTTGCTTGGGTCCACCGACTGCGGCAACAGGGCGGCATGACCTTTGTCGTCCTCCGTGACGGTACCGGATACCTCCAGTGTGTCCTGTCAGGTCGCCTGGTCCGTCGCATCTCTCTCTCTCTCTCGCCGAACCCGTTCTGCTCTCTTTCGCTGATTCTTTCCTCCCGGATTGCCGGCATTGCCACCCTCGCAGTCGCAGACCTACGACGCCCTCACTTTGACTCTCGAGTCGACCATTCAGATCACTGGTGTCATCAACCAGCTCCCGGAAGGCAAGACCGCCCCGGACAACCACGAGCTGACTGCCGACTGGTTCGCCGTCGTCGGCAAGGCTCCCGGCGGTGAGGAGGCGTTCCTCAACAAGGTCAACGAGGTGCGTCGTCTTCGAGAAGGAGCACGGGGTCAACAAGACCTAGCCTGCTCATCACCCATGATTCGCGTCTTCAGGAAGCGGACCCGTCCCTGCTCGCCGACTCTCGTCACCTCGTCATCCGTGGCGAGCACGCCTCGGCCGTCCTCAAAGTCCGCGCCGCGCTCCTGTCCTCCTTCCGCGAGTCGTACGCCAACCTCGGACTCCTCGAAGTCACCCCGCCGTGCATGGTCCAGACCCAGGTCGAGGGTGGCGCGACCCTCTTCGCGTTTGACTACTACGGCGAGCAGGCGTACCTCACGCAGAGTTCCCAGCTGTACCTCGAGACGTGCCTGCCGAGTCTCGGAGACGTCTTCTGTGTTCAGGAATCTTTCCGGGCCGAAAAGAGTCACACCCGTCGTCACTTGTCCGAATACACTCACATCGAGGGAGAGCTCGCCTTTATCGATTTCAACGACCTACTCAACCACATCGAGGAGCTTGTAAGTCTCTCGAGTCACGGAACATTGCGCCTGCAGAGTAGTTCCGGAAACGCTGACTCCGAGCCGCCCCCAGATTTGCCAAACCATCGACCGCGTGCTGGCCGACCCGAAGATGAAGGAGCTGATCGACTTTTTGTGGGGCGACAAGGGCCGCTTCGAGCCGCCTACGCGTCCGTTCATGCGCATGGACTACCGCGACGCGATCAAGTGGCTCAACGAGCACGGCATCACTCGCCCCGGCGAGGACGGCGTCGAGGGCGAACACGTGGTCGGAGACGACATTGCCGAGGCCGCCGAGCGCAAGATGACCGACATGATTGGCCGGCCAATCTTCCTCATCAACTTCCCGCGCGAGATTGTGCGTCCCTCCCTCCCCTGGGAACCCGCTGTCCAGTCTGGGCTCGAGTTCTCGGAAATCGCTGACCTGGCCGAACTTCTTCTTTCTACTGGCACCCAGAAATCGTTCTACATGAGCCGGATCCCGGGCGACGAGGGCTACACCGAGTCGGTCGACTTGCTCATGCCCAACGTGGGAGAAATCGTCGGCGGATCGATGCGCATGAACGACCACGACGAGCTGCTCGAGGCGTACAAGCGCGAGGGTATCTCTCCCGAGCCCTAGTACGTATCTAGGTCCAGTACACTCGCTCGAATCGCCAGAAGCTGATCAGCCATCTCCTTTTAGCTACTGGTACACCGACCAGCGCAAGTACGGTACGTCGCCTCACGGCGGCTACGGCCTCGGCCTCGAGCGACTCCTCGCGTGGCTCCTCAACCGATACACTGTCCGCGAGTGCTCCCTGTACCCGCGCTGGACCGGTCGTTGCACGCCCTAGGCAGTCACCGGGGTCAGAGAGATTTTCCGTGTTTTCGTGGATTAGAAGATGAGTCTTTACGAACGTTATCTGTTGCGATCGGAGAGCGAGAGGGAAGTCTAGGCATGCTTGACCTGCGGTAGATCTGCTCAGCCTATAAAGTTGACTTGCTGCTGGAGGGAGGTAATCTGTCTTCTCTCGCTCAAACCCTGCCAACATGCCTTGTGAGTCTGTTCAAGCTCGATCTATAGACCTCGACGCTGACATCTCTTGCCCGCCAGTCAAGGTCGGCTTGCTCTGTGTGTCCGACACGGCCGCACAAGATCCGACTTCGGATCGCTCTCTCCCCACTCTGCGTGATGTCCTGAACCAACAGCAAGGCGTGTACTCGGTCACCGAGGACAAGATCGTCGCAGACGAGAGCCCGGACCTCGCGCAGACGGTCAGGCAATGGGTCAACGAAGGGGTCGACCTGATTCTCACGTCGGGTGGAACGGGGTTCGGAACGAGGGACGCAACGCCAGAGGTACGCCCCGCCGTCGAGCGATTCGCGCAGTTTACTGACTCTTAATCCGTAGATGATCTCGCCCCTCATTGACCGGCCTGCTCCGGGACTCGTGACGGCCATGATCGCGTCCTCACTCGCCATCACCCCACTTGCCGCGCTCTCTCGCCCCGTCGCCGGCCTCATTCATCGACCCGCCGGGGCCGGAACCGGGAGTCTCATCGTCACCCTTCCAGGGAGCCCGAAAGCCGCCAAGGAGAACTTGGAAGCGCTCTTGAAGGTGTTGCCGCATGCGCTCGAACTCTGCGGCGGCGCGAGGAGCAGGACGACCCAGGTCCATCGACGCATCGAACGCGGACAGGATGGCCTCGCCGCCGACGGAGAGGAACACATCAGAGGGGATGCGGGCGCGCTCAATGTCGCCACCGCACCTGCAGCTGGAGATGCAAGTGCGACTCACGACGGTTGCCACCACCACCATCATCACGCCCCCAGACCGCGCACTGTCCTCTCGCAGGATCCATCAGCAGCAGGTAAGTGACAGCATGACCAGTCAAAGGAGATCCTTGCAGATACTGACAAAGGCAATGCGCTTGCTCGCGTCTCTCGCTTCTCTTGCTCGTCAGTCGCCGCCCGGCAGCGTCACTCGCCCTGGCCCATGATCTCGGTTCGCGAAGCGATGGACCGCATATTTGAGCAGGCGGTTCCCTTGAAGGTTCAGACTATGAACGTCGGTCCCGAGTTGGTGGGCCACGTTCTTGCAGAGGACGTCGTTTCGCCTCGGAACGTGCCGAGTGGACCTTCTACCAATATCGATGGCTATGCAGTCCGAGGTGAGCTCTCCCCCATGTGTAAATTTAGGCTCTAAAGAGACGGTGAGCTGATGTGCGCTTTTTGCGCGACGGAACAGCTCTTGATCCCGCTGGGGTCTACAAAGTCGTGACCGAGTTCCCGACCGCCGAGCTCGCAACCGGCTACGTCTACCGCATTAACACGGGAGCGCCGCTACCACCCGGGACCGACGCCTGTATCATGGTGGAAGACACCGAAGTCTTCTCGCGCGACGAGGCGACGGGCGAAGAGACCGAAGTCAAATTGCTCGCGCAAGTCGAGGTCGGCGAGAATGTTCGCAAGGAAGGGAGCGACGTCCGGGTGGGGGAGAAAGTGCTCGAGAAGGGAGACGTGCTCAGTGGCGTTGGAGGGGAGATCGGAACTCTTGCTTTCGTCGGCAAGCGCTCGGTGCGTGCACGGTGATCCACTGTGCGAGAAACGTCTGTTGCGGCGACAGAATGGGGCTGATCATCGCCGCCGCACGTCGCGCAGGTTCCGGTTCATCGTCGCCCGGTGGTCGCGGTCCTCTCCACCGGCAACGAGCTTCGCGACTTGCAAGACACGACGTCGAGCACGCCCATGAACCCATCGAGCCGTTTCTCCGGCATCGTCGACTCGAACCGGCCCACCCTGATTTCGGTCTTGCAGCACCTGCACTACGAGGTGATTGACCTGGGAATCTGTGGCGACACGATGGACGAGACGACGGCGTTGCTGAAGCGAGGGAAGGAGCAAGCGGATGTGGTCATCACGACGGGGGGGACGAGCATGGGCGTCGGCGACTTGCTCAAGCCGTGTATCGAGCGCAAGCTCGGAGGGACGGTCCACTTTGGTCGAGTCGCGATGAAGCCCGGGTAAGTCGTCTCTTTTATGTCTGTCGAAAAACCTGTCCCGCGCACGACGTCGGGTATCTTCCGCGGACCGGGTGCTGATCCACACTGGGAATCGACGAACCAAACAAAAACCTCAGGAAACCGACCACGTTCGCAACCTTGCCCGCGCACCCGTTGGCGCCGTCTCGGACTCCGACGCTCGTGTTTGCCTTGCCGGGCAACCCGGCGAGTGCGCTCGTGACGTTTTACCTGTTTGTGCTGCCCGCGCTTCGCAAAATGGAAGGTCGGAGGAGCGGAGAATGGGAACTGCCGCGCGTTCCGGTCACGGTGAGTTTCCCGGCGCTCTCCCAAGGGGCCTCTCTTCTCTCTCTCGCGCGCGCGCGATAGGTTACTCACTCGCTCATGAGCCTTTCGCCCCCCGTGGAATCGGTCGCGCAGCTCACATCGTCAGTGCGGCTCGATCCGCGCGCCGAATACCAGCGCGTGTGCGTCCGCTCGAGTGCGACCGGCCTCGGAGCGTACACGACGGGCGGGCAGCGCTCGAGCCGGACGGTGAGCCTCGCGGGCGCGAACGGCCTGCTCGAGTTGCCGGCCGTGTCCGAGGAGAAGAAGGAACTCGACGAGGGAGAGACGGTCCCTTGCGTGTTGATTGGCGAGATTACGAGTGCGGCCCGCGTGTAGGATGATGCCCCCGGGGGAAAAAGAAACACAGTCTCGGGGCAGCGTGGCGGGTCTGATGTGTTTTTCCGAATGCGTTGCATTGCTATGAAAGTGCGCTCACAGGGTGAGGGACAAGCGGACGACAACGGCGGAGTTGGAGAGAGGCGAAGAGAGCGGCGAACCTCGAACTCTAGCTGCCGCATCAACCCCGTAACGTGAGCAGCCAGGTCAGAGTGGGACGGACATGAGAGTCTACTAGACCGCTGACCATAAGCTTACCTCGCGCCTCTGCTGTCTCCCCGCTGCGTTCGTGTCGCCGCCTGTTGATTCGCCGTTCCGAACCCCGACTCGCCTCGCCTCGCCTCGCCGCGCCAACCTTAGACAGCCGGTGAGTGAGCCGTGGGCATACATAGACTACGCAAAGCAACTCGTAGCTGACCCTTGCTGCCTGCCCCCTCTCTGTCCGAACTGCGGTGTCACTAGCTCGTCCTCGGTCGCCATGCTCTTCCGCTCCGCACTCCGCTCGCTCGCCCCGCGCGCTCTCCCGCGCGTGCAGGCGCCCGTCGCCCGCTC